>LPNX010440147.1:557469-567740 GCA_001517045.1 Pseudotsuga menziesii
ACTAATAAATTTCAATCTAACAGAATCAATGTCAATGCCAAAAAAATGACCATTTTATCGCTATGACCTAGTCATCTGTAATTTCTGATCATTCCCCCAAAAGATATACAAACCTTGTCGAGTTGACAGGAAACTTATAAAACAACTATCGACTTTTATTTTAATTTTTCCACAGCAGTATGTTATCCGTTCAATGTTTGATTTTTGAGATTATCATCTCAAATCTATTTTTCTCAACCACCTCCAAAGACTTGCTCATTGCTGCAGCATTCAACAATTTGCATCCTTATGTACGCTTAGTCCCATAATAATCCTCCCTAAAATTTCGAACGAGTGATCTCACACCAATGATTGTATCACAACCAACCTAGGTGTTTTTCACCACTGCACGGTGCTCAGCACTCTTGTATTTCCCATTGCTTACTACCTGCCATTGCAAAATATCCATATCATTTTACAAACCCTCTGCTAAGGTTTAACCAAGTAGCTACTCGAAATTCGAGAGACAAATAGTTTAAATGCCAAAAGGGATCAAAGAATTTCACTCACTTGTAGTAAGGGCTCCAGGAACAGAGGCCACAGTATACCATTGATCGTCTTTCCGAACCTGAAGACAGTCCACCCCATCATCTAACAGAACAGTGAGAATATCTGGGTCTGAATGGGGTCTAAGCCCATTCACCAGATCTGGCTGAGGGCAAGGAGGGTAATTATAGATTCTGAGATGGACCAGGGGTTCCTTGATAAGGGTTGCAATATAATTGAGGTTCAGTGCTAAACCCTCCGAAAGAACACCCAGCAACTTAAACATAAACCTCCTTACCTCTTCTCCATATTTTTCATACGTCTCCCTTCATAGTGCATACATTAATGTATCAGAATGGAGATAAGCTCATTATCAACGTTTCAAATCTCACACAGAGTGTATATGTATGTGTACAGAGTCGTACCTGTATGTGGACGGTGTTTTGGGCCAGTGCTCAACTGCTTTGGCCCACTCTGGAGAAAGATAATGAACAAGGGCATCGACCCAATCAAGAATTGTGTCATCAGAGATGTCAAAGAACCGGCCATAGCCTTCAAGCTTTTGAGTACCAGGCCTCACAGGGCAATGTTTCTATTTCTCTTCAAGAGAAAGATCAAAGAACTCCAGTGAAACCCGTTTTGCACTCTCCAACAGTGACAGATGTATGCCATCATTCATTATCTTCAAAACAATTGAAAACCCATGAAATCAAAAGGTCAAGCAATAACGAAACTGCTTGGATAATAGACACAGAAATGAAAAAGAAAAGCAGAATTTATGATCACAATAAAAACCTGAAAGAAACCTCATTCCATTAGTTCCAGTTAAAATTCTTGTTATATATGCTATTCGTAAGATAGATTATATTATCGGATGGATTTGCGTTCCCTTTAAAAGCACTATTGTTCTGATTGCTCTGATTAAAACAGGGGAAGTCGAAGTCCTTGCCTGCTTGTGCAAGAAAAAGTAAAGAGCTTATAACAATGGGAATCGAGGATATTATTTTTGTGAATCTCTGCTTCGCCATGGCCATGTAGGGTCGTTCACCCTGCTCGTTCTTCTTCCGACCTTCAATTTCCTTCAACTGATGCAGAAGGTAACCGAAATTTAAGTAAGATTTAACCAGTTTTATCGTATTTTTAAAGTTATCTAGGAAATAGAAGGAATCATGGTATATACAGTTTAAACAAACTCGCCAATATGGACAGATTCAACAAACCCTTTTTCGCTTTCATTATATAGAAAAGAATTCAAAAAAAGACCATTAATTAGAGAGCTACTTACGCATTACATTCCATGATTTCAATCCTGGCGGTTTATTTGTTCTTGTTCTCCCATGCCTGGAAAAGACTCTCTTTCCACCAGCGATTCTGCTCAATTACAATTATTGCATCAATGGTACCTGCAGCGATTATCTTGCCCTGCAATTTGCCTCCTCCATTTGCGATTCTGCTTCGTAAACTGGGTTTATCTACTGCCAGGAATCGATTTTTCTGCTCCCCTGGTCTTCTAGGAAATCGACCATGTCAAAGAACCGGCCATAGCCTTCAAGCTTTTGAGTACCAGGCCTCACAGGGCACTGTTTCTGTTTCTCTTCAAGAGAAAGATCAAAGAACTCCAGTGAAACCCGTTTTGCACTCTCCAACAGCGACAGATGTATGCCATGATTTATTATCTCCGACTTCGGCCTCAGTGCGCTGCCGGAACAGGCCGAGCTTATCCAGAGAGGAGCGGAGTACTCTTCAACGTTGCCCCGGCCACCGTGAACAGGGGAGGGAATCGATCAATGGACCGAGCGGTGTAGACGTTCAAAAAACTTGTTTGGTAGATAATTAATGCAGGACGCGGCGGGGTGGCAGCAGGAGGACGGTGGCAGTGGCGGTGGCGAGACGGAGGCGGACGAGGACGACGCTGCCGGATTATTGTAAAATCCCGTCAATGCACCAAGTTGACCGGCCGTGGGGCCAGGCCAGGTGGCTTTTCAGCATGAACGTACATGCTGGATAAGCTCAGCCGTTAAAATTGAAAACTATCACTTTGTCTACCTGTTACCTTTTTTTTATCATTTATAATATAACGATGTGTCCGATATATGCATATCTATATAATGGTTTGCATTTGTGTGTATATATGCATATCTATATAATGGTTTTAAGTTTACGTAAAGTTCCAGTGAAAATTCTATAGAAGGTATGATGACTGAGTTCTTCTATGGAATTTTTATCCGAGGGTTTTAATCCATTTTAAACTAATTCAAATGTTCGAAAAATCGAGCCGAGTTTCACATAAATCGGAACTCTTCTTTCTTTGAGTTGTTGGATTTTGACAAGGAGGTGCAAATCGTTGTGTTTTTAGTCAACCTCTTTATATATTAAGGGAGCTAAAAACACAACTATTTATACATTTTTGGATTACATTTTCATGCAGAGTCAGTGGGAAGAAACATTCCAAGATATGATGGGAGAGTTCCTCTATGTAGCTTTGCCCCTAAAGTTTTAGCTCATTTTAAACCGAACCAGATGATTGAAAAATCGAGCAAAGTTCCGGATCAATAAGAACTCTGCCTTTCTTAAGTTGTCTAATTCCAACCAAAAAAGGTGCAAATCTTTATATTTTTAGCTAGCTTCTTTATATATTCTCGTTGCATCATATATAATGCAATTATTTTTTGGAAGTATAAAAAGTATGTCATTATACTGTGAATGTTTTAAGTAAGTGATATTTTTAAAGGGGGATAAGTTGTTTTGGAGTTATTGCACTGAAATGTAATAACTTCAACTTTAAAAAGCTCTAAAAAGAAAGTTGGAAGTAGAAAATAAAGAAAAAAAGGTTTATGTAAGATATTCATAATTACTGCATTGACATATTATATTTTTAATCATGTCAATGGCATAGGAAATCTTATATAAGAGCTTTATTATTATGTCTGTTGAGTAAATTAGTTGTTATTGATGTCAAATTAGTTATCAAAAGTCAAAGATATGGTGGCAGACTGAAGATTGTAGGTATCCAGAATAACAAAGGAATAACCCTGTTACAGGTTGCAGGGTGAATGAAAAATGAATAACCCTATAGAGAGTTGAACGTCTGAGATCGATCATCCAATTTTCTTGTTGAATGAACTAGAGCAAAGGTTAAACACGTACGAAGTGATAAAGTTCTGTGAAGGATTAAGATTGGACGACAAAGGTAAGTCCCGCACTAGATCCGACGATTAAGGATTAATTTCAACAGTTAGGCGGAAAATCCAAAGTTCCGTAAAAGATCAAGATCGGACGGCTGAGATTAGTTTCGCTAAAAGAGATTGACGGTGCAGAAGAAAAAATTGCGGAAAGGGAATTATGGAAGCAATGTTTAAAGATTTTATGAACTCGCAATTTGGAAGATCAAAGGTCAGGAAAGACTCCGTAAGAGATCGACGGTGTGGAAGAAAGCTTGCGGAAAGTCGAGAAACGATTTGAGAAAATATCGCATCCTGCATCCCGTAATCTGGAGATCGACGATCAAGAAGAAGCCTGATGAAGATCAACGGTGGAAAACTGACTTCTCCATTCTGCAGTGTGGAAAGGAGTTTGCAGCAAGGAAAAAGCAGACAATCGACATCTCGTATCCCACAATCTGGAGATCGACACTCAAGAAGAAGCCCGATGAAGATCAATAGTGGGGAATCATTGAAACATAAACTTGGTGCAGAAATACGATTTTAAAAGGAAATATGTAGAATAGATCAACGGTCTGAAGAGATCCAGACAAAAGATCAACTGTCCAGATTGTATCTAGTGAAGAAGATTACGGATGCACCAGAAAACGATAAACAGGGTTGCGTAATGAATTTTGAGCTATGGGAAGAAGGAAACGTTGCATTTGCTGAAGTGATGCGACAGTTGAACAGGTAGATGATGATTTGTTGTGTTTATAAATAAACGGTCACGATCCAAAACGAAAGAGCGTAGCTATGGAGAGTTACGTTGATATGAAATAGGTGTAGGGTATTTAAATAAATGAATGTGTAAAGAATTAAGTGTCTCTGTTAATAAGCTTGACAGAGTCCAAAGTGAATAGTTTACAACTATTCCAAAAGACTGAGAAAATCATATCAGGGTGGCAGGGTGGTGCTAGGGCAGGCCACAGGTGTGCAGGGGGTCGAAGCATACTTCCAGTCGTAGCTGGAGAACAGGGTGTCATAGCATCCTTGTTTGTTGAAGCAGGGAAAAAACCATAGGGGTGTTATAGCATCCTAGTTTGTACTTGCATAAAAAACCTAGGGTGTGTTTTGCATCCTTTCTATAGAAGCAGATAAACAATTTTGTAAATTCATCTTATTAATGTGTTTGTGTTGGTGGTTTTCTATTTTGAGATTTCCACATTAAAATCTGTGTCTTGATTGTTTATTTTGTGTATTTTAAAGTAAAAATTGACAATATTGATTTACCCCCCCCCGCCCCCCCTCTCAGTATTGTGGGATAAACCAACAATTGGTATCAAAGCAGGTTTCTTCGCAACAACTTAACCACTGGAAGGAAAATCCCGTCCAATAAGTACAATGGATCAAAAAGAAGGACTGACCACTAACAAACCTCCACTATTTACTAGAGAAAATTATGCTTACCAGACTGTAAGAATGAGGTGTCATCTAATGTCCCTGGGATGGAAGGTTTAGGCAACAATAGAAAATGAGCTTAAAATAGGAAACCAATACCCTACATACATAGTTGAATTAAGTGAATATGAAGGTAACGCCAAAGCTCTAAACTCAATCTTAAATGGTTTAACAGACTCGATATTTACTAAAGTTATGCAATGCACATCTGCCAAACAAGCTTGGGACAAGTTGAGGATTATCTATGAAGGAGAATCTAAGGTCAAGGAATCCAAACTTCAAACATATAAAGGGCAATTTGAAAGTCTTAAAATGAAAGAAGAAGAGAATGTTGGTGAATACCTTCTTTATGTGGATGAAGTTGTTAATGCGATCAGAGGGCTTGGAGGAAAATTAAAAGAAAAATAAGTAGTAAGCAAGGTACTAAGAACATTACCAATGAGATATTACCCAAAGGTATCCACCTTAGAAGAATGAGATGATCTTAAAAAGGTAACAATAGACGAGTTACATGGAATTCTCACTGCGTATGAAATGAGAATAGGACAAAATAGATCTTCAAGAAAAGAAGTAGCTTGTAAAGCCTCCATAAAAAATCAATCAGAAAACCCAAATGATGAGGAATATCTTTTCATTAATAAACTTGAGAGAGGGACTAGAAAATACAAGGGGAAGTTACCTTTAAAGTGTTTTAATTTTGGAAGGATTGGACATTATGCCTCTAAATGCACCTACACTAAACAAGATGAGAATGAAGAAAATGAAACTTCAAAATTAAAAATGGGTAAACCAGGAAACAAGAAAAAATCCTATGGGAAAAAGAAAATTGTTTACACCATGGAAGAAAATGAAGATTCAGATGGAAGTGAAGTTGATGAAGTAGATCTAAGAGATGAACTTGTTAACGCTCTTGAAGAACTTTGAGAAATGTAGGAAAAAGAATAGACGATCAAATCTTGTCATCGGTCAGTTGGAAGCTCAAATCCTAGATGCCAAAAAGGTTGAGGAGGACCTAAACCTACAGCTCAAAAGAAGAATACAGGAATTTGAAAAGCTTGTAGAAGAAATCATGCAATTCAAGAGAAAGCTTAATGAAGAATCTATCAAATCAAAGTTTGAGAATAGCTCAAGGATTCTAGATGACATTCTGAGTATCCAAAGATCATCAAGTGATAGGTCTGGTTTGGGGTTCGTTAAAGAGAAGAAACCATAGAGTTTTCCCGTCACCAATCAAGAAGGAAGTAAGAAAAGCTATGCTAAAATACTAAATACTCCAGCTAAAAGGGAAGGAAGCAAGAAAGCATGATTAATTTTTCAAGATAAAATAGAAGTAATATAGCACCCAAGAGACCAAATAGATATCTACAGATCTTTTTAGGTCACTGCTTTTCTTGTAATAATTTTGGTCATAAATCCTTAAACTGCAGAAGTGAAAGAAAGGTTTCTAAATACAAGAAGAATTCATCAAGTAATAAGTCGAAGGGAAATAAGAATCTTTTTACATTACTAAAAAAATATGGCATATAATGTTATAAGTGTAATAGCCATGGACATATGGCAAGAGATTGTAAACTGACGACTCATACAAGGAATACTGTTGCAATCAAACCTCAGAAAACCAAACAAAACAAGTATTGGAGAGAAAATGAAGAAAAATGAAGTTCCGTGATTGCTTTACGTGCAACTGAAAACCAAAACTTATGGCAATTGGATAGTGGTTGTTCAAAACATATGACCGGTGACCCAAGAAAATTCATCACACTAAAAGATAATAAGAGAAAAGTCACTTTTGGAGACAGTATGTCCTCCAAAATAATCGACAAAGGAACAACTATTGTCAACAACAAGATCAAAGAAAAAAATGTTTTGCTAGTTGAAAAAATCAAGCCCAATCTTCTCAGTTTAATTCAAACATGTGACCAAGGACACATTTGTATCTTTGAATCATAAACATGTGAAATCAAGAATAAGAAATCAAGAAAGGTCATTGGCATTGCTATGAGAAATA
The DNA here is from genome assembly GCA_001517045.1 of Pseudotsuga menziesii. Taxonomy (NCBI): domain Eukaryota; kingdom Viridiplantae; phylum Streptophyta; class Pinopsida; order Pinales; family Pinaceae; genus Pseudotsuga; species Pseudotsuga menziesii. The sequence continues at coordinate 564,604 of LPNX010440147.1, forward strand.
AAAACAATCTATACATCTTGGAAAATGAAAACCAAAGCTACTTAAGTATGGTAGATGAAAGTTGGTTATGGCACAGAAGGTTGGGACATTTAAGTTTTGACAATCTTTCCAAAATAAGCACAAGGGAAGCTGTAAGAGATCTACCAAAAATTCTAGTTCCTCTAAACTCTGTATGTAAACATTTTTAACATGGGAAGCAAACGAGAGCCAATGTTAAAATAAAAGAACATATGACCTCACACCCTCTGGAAATAATACACATAGACCTTTGTGGACCAACCAGAGCTAAAATCCTGGAAGGAGATCACTATTTCATGTTGCTCATTGATGATTACGCAAGGATAACATGGGTGGAATTCCTCAAAAAAAAATCAGAAGCTTTTTAAAAATTTAAAATCTTCAAGGAAATGGCTGAAAATGAGTCAGGTATGAAAATCAAGTGTCTTATATTAGATAACGGGGGAGAATTTACCTCAAATGAATTCAATGAGTTTTGTGAAGGTCATGGAATTAAGAGACAATTTTCAGCTACAAAAACTCCTCAACAAAATGGGGTTGTTGAAAGGAAAAACATAACAATCCAAGAAGCTACCAAAATATGCTCAATGAAGCAAAACTGTCAGATTCATTATGGAGAGAAGTTGTATACATAGTTGTCTACATACTTAACAGAGGACAACTCAGAGTGAATAAGGATAAGACCCCCTACGAATTGTGGTATGGAAGACTAGCCTCAATCAAATATTTTAACGTGTTTGGCAGTAACTGTTACATCAAAATAAACGAGGATGGCCTTGGAAAGTTCAACTCTGGGATTGATGAAGGAATCTTTTTAGGATACCTTATCCACCAAAAAGGCATATGGGTGTTACAATAAAAGGTTACATAAAATTGTAGAAAGTGCTGATGTGAAAGTAGATGATATAAAACCAAGGAAAGAGAAAAATCTTGACAGTATTGAAAATACATGTGATGATGAAATAAAAGACTTGCAAAAGGACAAGAGCATTCATAATGAAGAAGAAGACAAAGAAAAGGAAGATACACAAGAAGATGATGAAGACTTCCCTAGGCCTTACACTAAAAATCCTTCTAGAAGGGTACAAAATGATCATCTGGAGTCACAGATCATGGGTGATAAAAATGTTGGAGTCAAAACAAGAAGAAAAATACCAGATGTGTAAAAAGGCCTACTCTCAATAGTAGAACCCATGAAATTTACAAAATCCAACAAAAGTGATGAATGGGTCAAAGCCATGAATGGAGAACTAGATCAGATTGAGAAAAATGAGACCTTGGAACTTGTCCCAAGACTCGAAGATAAGAACATTGTAGGAACCAAATGGATTTTCAAAAACAAGTTCAATCAAGATGGACAAGTAATAAAGAACAAAGCAATATTGGTTTGTAAGGGGTATGCCCAAGTGGAAGGTATTGATTTTGAAGAAATTAATGCTTCTGTAGCTTGACTTGAAGCAATCAAAATGTTTTTAGCATTGTCATGCCATAAAAACTTCAAAGTATATCAAATGGATGTCAAGTCTGCATTCCTGAATGGAAAACTAGAAGAAGAAGTGTATATGGAACAACCTGAAGGGCTTGTCTGAAAACAAAGATTATGTTTGTAAACTGAAAAATGCACTCTATGGTCTCAAACAAGCTCCAAGAGCATGGTTTTCAAGACTAGATAGTTACTTGAAACAACAAGGTTTTAAAAGAGGAGTCACTGAAATTAATATTTACCTTAAAATCGAAGATAAAAATATGATCATTGTTGTTGTCTATGTGGATGATATCATTTTTGGAAGAAATATTCAAATGGGTGATTCCATGAAGATGGGTAACACTTTTTGGCCAAATTTGGCGATGAAAACCTGATTTTTTACTCATGTGCTAGATAGAAGCCCTCAAAACGCATATATGCCATCTGAATTTTGACTTACAGTAAAAAACCAAATTGTAGAATATTATGTTGGCTTCATAGTGATATTTTTTTTAAAATATTCCGATGTCATTTAATGTGTGAATTTTTGCATTTAATGAACTGTGTGACCTTAAAAATTTGAAGAAGCTAATAAGTGGCTCGTGTCCACGTAGAGTAATTCAATCTTGCATTAATAATTTAAAAAAAATATATATATGAGCATGATCTACATAAAATGCAGTGTGATGTGCATATTTTTTTGTTAATTTTTTTCGCATTATACAATTATTTATTATTTTTCGAAAGTGACCACATTTGATTTCAGCATCGTTTTAAACACATATTTGTCCACGTAAAGAAATTTTTTCTATTTTTTCAAAAATTGAAAAACCAAAGATGGCCTTTTGAAGAGGACACGTTGATATGTGATGTGTGCATTTTTAAGAATTTTTTGGCTGTGTATTTTTAACTCTGCGGATTTTTCTTTGAGCTGCTTTGAAGTTGCAGTGTGGTTTTCTAAGTATAAGTTTTAGAAGTAATTAAAAAATAAATATCATATGAATGCCAAAATGCGTGTATGATACGTCAATGGATAGAAGATTCGTTGGTGAATCTATCGGTATCAACTCCGCTCAGTTATGTGCTAGGAATGGTAGGGTTTACACCTCTTCAAGGCACAGGAAATTTTCCATTTGTTTGAATGTGGGCTAAGTCTGTTTTTTTAAGCCCTCGACCGAGGTATGAACCTCGACCGAGGTATTTAAATACCTCGTCGAGGTATTAACAAGACCTCGACCGAGGGTTTGTAAAACCCTCGACCGAGGGTTTAACAAACTCTCGGTCGAGGTCTTGTTAATTCCTCGACCGAGGTATTAGCTCGGTTGAGGTCCTTTAAAGCAAAAGCCCGCGGGTGAATTCAAACATTAATGAGACTCCAACTACAAAATTTAATGTCTTTCCCACCCAAATTTTTAATCAAAATCTATATAAACATGTAATTAATACTAAACTAAGTCTCCTTCAAAATTGCCTTAGAATTTTATTGAAAAAAGTTTGTTTTGTCATACAAAGTTAGCATTGTAGATTGTTTTGTAGATATCAATTTGGATTGCTGATCAATCACAATGGGAAGTAGCCAACGTCGAAGAAGAAGAAATGAAAGAAATCAAAACCAAATTGAAGAGAAAAGAGAGAAAGATAAAGAAAGGAAGAG
>LPNX010440170.1:4550-46298 GCA_001517045.1 Pseudotsuga menziesii
CATAATGCAAAACATGGTGCAAAATTGGGTGCAAGACTCGATGAAAACAAATGAGCAAAATAAGACGCAACATTGGATGCAAAATTGAGCGTCAAACTGGGTGCAAACAAGGATGTAACAAATGACACAAAAAAAGATGCAATACAAGATGCAAAATTGGGCGTAACAAAAGATGCAAAAAATTGGGTGCAAAAATGGACGCAAAAATGGATGTTAAAAAGGACGGAAAAAAAGATGCAATAGATGGCGTTTTATGAAATTGTACAATAGCACCAGGTTTAGCGCCAGATTGTTCACCAAAATTGAGAAAAAATTACACTAAAATCCGACGCTAAATCCAGTTTTTGTTGTAGTGTAGGAATAAATTATTATAAAGACCTATGGAGTACTATCTAGGTTCAAACCCTAAATACTATTTTTATTGTCCCTATATTTATTTATTATACTTTATTTATTGTGTTTATAAATAATATTAGCACTAGTAATAGTTCTGTGATTAGTATGACTACTAATGATTAATATATATTCTATTCTTTTTTTTGTAATTAGATAATACAGATACTTTCAGAAGATAGAGCAAATACTGCTAGTTTTCTGTAATGAAGCACATACAAACTTAAAAGTAATCATTTGCATTTTTCCTACAGAGTAATAAACAAATCTACTTATCTAACTTAAACAACCAGCTGTACTAGAGTACTACCTTGTAAAAGGCGTGGAAAAATACAGTGTGGTAATTTCTATCTATTCATTTTTCATTTAGCAATAACACTATTGTTTTTAAGTATAATATACTAAACACTAATTTTATCCATAAACAATGCTCTTTTCTTCATAAACTTTAATAAAACAATAACATGCATATCTTGAAAAACTAGTAATCATTTTCCGAAAAACAGTAAATAAATTATAAATAAATCTGAACAAATAAAAACCCGTCAAATGATGAGGTGACAACAGCTTAAGGAGGTTGTTCCTCCCAACCAAATCCTGGAGAAAGCCTAGTCTGCACTTTCCCAAGACCCCCAAGCCTGTTTCCTGGTCCTCCTGGTAGAGTACTGGGTGAAGTATGTAACCTTAAAACTTTCTATCACCTGACTGGATTTACAACAGTAATGCAGCCTTGCTCATAGCAGTAAGAACTTCATCCTAGAGTAGCTGCACAAGTTCAATCTTCAGTAGTTAACCCCTCAAACTCACTTCAATAAGTCCCCTCCATTGAATTTCTCATGTGCACTTCATTCACTCAGAATGATCACCATTCCAGAATGAGCAGCCCCAGCTGTCTTCAATGGGAAGTTTTATAACAATGCCTAGGTCTTCTGGGTCAGTTTTTACTTAATGAGCCACCTACTCCAATTCCACTTTCTTGGGGAATCATGACTACATATATAGGGAAGTTGCCACCTGCAACAGTTAGAAGTAGTTTAGGATGCTGCCACCTGTCAGTATACTCTCCACCTAGTCTCCTCCACCAAGTGACGAGTTAACACTCATTTAACAGCTTCCCTAAGTTGTTGTCTCATCATTTATTTATTTATTAATAAAATATTCTGAAATACATTAATTATCCTTGACCCCACTTGGTCATCAATTACAAACTTAGCATAAAATATAACATAATGTTCCTCAATAACATTAAATTGTTTTGAAAATTGGGGCATGTGACAAAAGGAGCAGCTTGTGTGCAGGTTAAGGAAAGCTATCTATGGACTGAAACAAGCTCCTAGATCATGGTACATTAAGATTGACACCTTCTTCAAACAACAAGGATTTCTCAAAAGTAAAAATGATTCAAGCTTATATATTAAATCAAATAAACAGGGAAATGTTTGCTTGATATCCCTATATGTGGATGATCTTATCATTAGAGGTGGATCATATCAATTAGTTGTAGATATTAAAAGTAATTTGTCACGGGAATTTGAAATGAAAGACCTTGGTGACTTACATAATTGTTTAGGCATTGCTTTTTGGAGAGAATATGGTAAAACATTCATCACTCAAAGCAAATATGCAAGGGAAAAACTTAACATATTTCAAATGAGTGAATGCAAATCTATATCTACTCCTTTGGATCAAAATGTCAAATTATACAACAGTGATGGATCTAAAGAAGCTGGTGGTACTTTGTATCATCAACTAGTAGGTAGTATGAACTACCTCACTACTGCAAGGCCAGACCTATCATATTTTGTTAGCATCCTTAGTCAGGTCTTGGCTAAGCCATGCGAAACACATTGGAAATCTGCAAAACAGGTCCTAAGATATTTCAAAGGAACTATTAATTATGGTCTTTTATACACTGATGTATCTAATGTTCAGTTGGCAGGTTACTCTATTTCTGACTGGGCAGGCAATCTTGATGACAAAAAAACCACTTCTGGATATGCATTTAACATTGGTTCAGGAGTCATATCATGGAGCAGTAAGAAACAACCAATTGTTTCTTTATCATCCACAAAAGTTGAATACAAATCTTTAACCAGTGCTACTTGTGAAGCCATTTGGTTGAGGTGCATTCTTGAAGAGGTTGAAACACAACAAAAACAAGCTACCAGGATCCAGTGTGACAATCAAAGCTCAATTAAGTTGGCACACAATCTAGTCTATCATTCCAGAGCCAAACATATTGAGCTGCAACATCATTTTGTCAGAGAAAATATTGAGTCTCAAGAAATTGAACTCATCTATTTTAATACATGTGAGAATGTTGCTGATATTTTTACTAAACCAGTTGGAAGGATCCATTTTGAGGATCTTAGGAAGAAATTATGTGTTGTCAATAATCCATTTATGCATTAAGGGAGACTGTTAAATATAATGCAGAAATATATTCGTATGTTTTCTATATCTAGGTTTCTTGTTCAAATAGCTCCTATGCTGTAGGATCTGATCCACCTTTATTGGATCTAGTTTAGCTTATGACTTTCCTATATATGTAACTTTCATTTGTTAATTCAATTGAGTTGAGTGTTTCTCCTCATGTATGTCTGAGTGAGCCTTTGTGCTCTGCTGGTTTCCCTCATCAATTTCTCTAATTGCTAGATCCTTTTTAAACTTCAAGTCAATCCAATTCAACTCCAAATATTTCATTAGGGGATTCCTTCATGCAGGTAAAATTGTTTTTTCTCCTATGGCAACTTTTGTTGGAAAGTAGTCATCTTATCCTACTAGGTATGCATTTTCCTATCTACAAGAGCATGCTAAAACTTGTGGCAATGAGAACTCTATCCATGTATTAATTTTCCACCAACCAATTTACAATTTTTGTGTAGTGGACTTCACACAAACATGATTTGGCCTTTGCATAAAGTTAGGTAACCGCTAATCTTACAAATGTCATTAGAGATTAACCAAATAATAGGCATTTTATCAAGGGTCGCCACGATAATCATTTTATAGCAATATTAACACTTGTTGGTTGAACAATCAATGATAGGTACCTACATAATATTACTTCAAATTATACTTGGGGGAATCTAATGCATGTCTATCTCCACCTGTTGGCATTTTTTTGAGTGGTAAATGATAAAATCATTGTCTACTAATAGTAAAGTTCTTCACTAATGAAATGGCAATGCAAAAGCAACTTCACTATTAAAGAATTTCATGGTATCTTTAATTCAGTTCTTGTTCTGCCCAAAATTTTGCAAAGCATGTTACATACTCCATGTTTCTATTTTATGCATTTCTTCATACTCACAACTTTCACACATCTCCGGCAAACGACATGCAATATTAATGTGAAACATCCGAGTTCATTTTATTCATACATAAAAATGTGGTAGGCGGGTATGCGTTGCAACACAAACTTGTTGATTATAATATATTGAACCTTTTAAATGAGAAACAAGTTTTTAAAAAACATGACAGGACAATTCGTGAATGATTGATTTTTCAATTTTTTTTAAATGTTGGTAAAACTGTATGAAAAATAATTAAATAAAAAATAACAATTAATTAAAAAAAATTACATTTCCAATATTGAAATTAGTTTTAAATTTTAACCTTATTCAATTTAATACATGATTTTATAGAAAGAAAAACCATGTATAAAAAATATATATAGAAAAAAACATATAAAACTATATCGAATATGAAGTTTTAAATTTTAACCCTATTCAATTTAATACACAATTTTATAGAAAAAAAAAACATGCAAAACTATCAATATAAAATATATATAGAAAAAAAACATGTAAAACTATATTGAATATAAAATATATTCATATAGAAAACAACTTCGACTGCTCTCCACATGAATCCGTTCACATTGTGGTTGTGGGAGGCGGCGTTGCAGGGCTGTCCACTGCCCTTGCCATCCACAGGTCCGTTTCCTTAATTCTATTTTTATTTGTATTTTAGTAATTTAGAAATAATACTGGTTAAAAAAAAATATTTAGAGTATTTGAGTAGGTTTAATGGTTAAGAATATGTGTTGTCTTTTTGGAGGTTATAAGTTTAAAACCTGAAGGAATAGGGTCAATAGGGAGTAAGCTATCTATCGGACCATTTGCACTGGGGGACCATTTGCACCGGAACCCACTTGACTCCGTCACTGGATAGCTTGCTCCTTTATCCTCCGTGAGAGAGAGACTTATCAGTATTTGGACTTTCATACACTTACAATTTTTTCTCAATATTAAATGATGTTCTATAGCTCACGGATTAAATTGATCAAGCTAGATCCATGCAAACACTATGATCCGATTACAAAGTAAAAACAAGCATCCCACAATTTGATATTTAGGGAAAGAGAGATACCCTGAATACCAGTAATGGCAGGGTGCCCATAAATTATGTTAAATTATGTTACAAGATAATATGGCACTGTCCAGGCCGTCTACAATGTATTTATAACTTTCACTCTCATCTTCCATTGCTTGCTCTAGGTGCCAATGGATCCATTAAATCTGTTGCTTGCTTGGCAGGTAGCAATACCAACCATATATAGTGTTGTCACATAAGATGAATATCCTTGACTATCCTACGAATCTAAATTCTCTTTCGGTCAACCGTCCTGGTGCCTCTCGTGGACCAAGAGTGACAAGGTTCAGATTTTTGGTTACTGTATATTCTTTTGTTTATGGTTTTCCCTTTAAGATAAAGAACAATGAGTTCAACGAGTTAAAGATTGAAGACTTTCTTTAAGATAAAAAACAAGGAGTTAAATATGGAAGATTTTAAGATCAAGAACAATAAAAAGTCTTATTTTTCAATTTTCTATTTAAACTTTTATTGGAAGTTTTATTTTTCAAATTATTGGAAAAGAACCTTAAAGATAAAGATAAGCCTATCTGTCTGCCCCTAAAAATGAGATTGCCGGATTGTTTTTACTTTATAACTTGATTAAACACGTTTTTATGGAACATTATGCAGTCACTGTATAAGCAATGCAAAGTGCAAATACTTCTAAGTCACAAATACCAGTAAGTCTTGGTCTGACGAAGGTAGCAAAGTAAGCTATCCACTGGATGGCCTCATATGGACCCAGGTGCAAATGGTCAAATAGATAGCTTACTCCCTGTCAATAGTTGGTCCTTTGTGACAAAGCTGTAAGGATAAGCCACCCTGAAATAGAGGTTCAACCCTGCTAAATCACAAGTCACTATACATATTATACAAAAACATTAATATATAAAACATTATTATATATGGATGGAGCTTTCCATTTCATTGTTATGTCTCAACCCCATTTGATCCTTACATGATCAGCCAGCCACAAACTATGTAAATCCTTATTTTATAATCCAACCACAAACTATATAAATATATAAATGTAAATTAGTTATATGAATGAATGCATGCAGGATCGGCCTTAAAAGCCTGGTACTGGAGCGCTCCGATTCACTTCGAACTACTGGCGCAGCGTTCACTATGTGGGCCAATGGTTGGAGAGCGCTTGACGCACTTGGTGTAGCAGATACTCTTCGTGCAAATTATTGTGAGTTTGAAGGGTGAGTGAGCAATATGCAGCTACTATTTTCAAATTTGTTTCCATCTGTCATGAAGCAAATCATGGAGCTTCACTTTGCAACTGGCCGTGATGGTCATGCAGGATACGAGGTTTGTCAACGTCTTCTGGCGTCCAAAAAGATGTTCAGCTCATAAAAGATCACACGCCAGGGTAATCGATTTGTCATTATTATTATAATATATCTATACTCATTTCAAGTCCTATGGAATTAGGAAACATGAGATTATAAAGTAGCCCATTATGGTTATTTTAAATTTAATATTTGATGATCATGTTCAGGGGATCAACTATGAAGTCCGTGGAGTCTCGATGCATAGAAAGAAGCGCGCTTCAAGAAACACTGGCTAAAGCATTGCCTGATGGGTGTATCAGATTCAACTCTAAACTTGTCTCTATACATAAAGAAACTGGCTCTGCTTTTACAACGCTAGAGTTAGCAGACGGAACATCCATCACAGCTAAGGTATATTGCTTGTAGTTTTTCTTATCACCAAATTAGATACCTACGCAGTATTTTGTCTTGTTGATTTGTAAATGTAATGTGTCCCGGTAATCAGATCGTCATAGGTTGTGATGGCGTGCATTCAGTAGTTGCAGAGTGGATGGGTTTAGAAGCCGCGAAGCCATCAGGACGTGTTGCCTTCCGAGGCATGGCGAAGTGTCCCCAGGGCTATCATTCAATAGAGAAAAAGATGGTACAAATATGGGGTAAAGGGATCAGGGTAGGATTCATTCCCTGTACAAACAAACAAGTCTATTGGTTTATCACCAGGAAATCACAACCACAAGGTAAATTCGACTCATATATCTCAGTGTTGAAAATAGGTAGTGCTGAGCTGACCTGACCTGAGGTGAGATTGATTTTGCAGATGCTGACGTATCTCGTGATTCGGAGAGGCTGAGATGCGCAGCGTTGGAGGCGGTGAGAGATTTTCCAGAACCCATTGGAGAGTTAATACAGACCAGTTCCGCAGACACGTTGAGTATAGCGGATCTAAAGTTGAGATGGGTGTGGCCGTGGGATTGGGACAGGATGGCAAAGAGAAAGGGGAGCGTTACGGTTGTTGGAGACGCGTTGCACCCAATGACGCCAGATCCGGGACAAGGTGCTTGTTCAGCCTTGGAGGACGCTGTGGTTTTGGCTAGATGCCTCTCTGTCTCCCATATAAACTTGGAGGGTATCAATTGGGGAGAAGACGAAGAAAGAATGATCGAGGAGTGCTTTCAGAAATACTGGGCGGAGAGAAAATGGAGAGTGCTGGGCGTCCTAGGAGGAGGATATTTGGCGGGTATTGTGGTGGACGGTTCCACCCGTTTCCTTCGATTCCTTCGTGAAGGGATTTGCTTCCCCGTTTTCTCCATGTCATATCTTCCCTACTTCGCAACGACCTCCAACTGTGGCACTCTGCCCTTTCCCGCCAACGCCAACGCCATCCCCACTGCTAAAAAATTGCCCTTCCTATCCACGTCATCTCCTCGGGCTTATAACTCATAAGAGGAAATAAATTATGATATGCATTGGCTTCATGATATATTTTCTAACGTCTATATAAATTAAGATTTGCCTGACTAAATTCTGATTTACTTAGACCGTTCTTCACTGTTATATTAAGGTGATGTGTTGTTGGAAATAAAACCGTTTTTTAAAATGACTTTTTTTAAAGCAGTATTTAAATATTAGTTCAGACTTTGAATTTGATTGAGTAGATTAATAGTGTATAAATAAAATAGTGTATGGTAAAGATTTATTTTATGGTATTCTTATTTTGTTTTGTAATATATATTAATTAAGATTTAAATAAGCTTTAGTTAAAGGGTGGTTAAAAAAAGGTAACAATTTGTTTTTGTTTTTTTATTTGCCACTTTACTTGTATTTGGATTTATATGAGTAAAAAATTGAAATTCAATGGATTCTATATTTTTTCATTAAGTCCATACACGTATGAATGAATAACCAACAATTCATGGCAGATAACTAGAAGAATGTGATAGTTGATAAATGGATAGCAAGAAAACTGTTAGTAATAACATGTAGCTAGGTATAGATAACTCGAAGTTGAACTGGTTGAACTAAAAGAATATCCTGTTGAACTAAAAGAATATGAGGAATATTTTTTTCCAAACTATCTTCTATTTCATCGCTATCTCTCAACATTTTGATCTCTATACCCCTGATCGAGCCACAAACTATGTAAATGTGCTAATTGTTATTTCAATTATACAACTAAATGTAATGTAGATTAACATTTTGATCTCTATATACCTGATGGAACCATANCTATACACCTGATCGAGCCACAAACTATGTAAATGTGCTAATTGTTATTTCAATTATACAACTAAATGTAATGTAGATTAACATTTTGATCTCTATATACCTGATGGAACCATAACTATGTAAATGTGCTAGTTGTTATTTCAATTATACAACTAAATGTAATGTGGATTACCCAATAGCAAAAAGGTAACCAATGTCAATGTGATACTACAAATGGCATGCTCTTGAATAGTGACCTTTGAGACTGAAGTTACATCACTCAATGCCTCAAAACGTCTCAAGTGCTTTTACAGTCCTATAATTCCATTGTCATCCCATTGTTTCACATATTCCTGTCCTGAATCGAGGGTTTTCTGCAAGGAGAAAATCTGAATGACTATGATGGAGATCCCTTGAGATTCATGGCTTTCTGTATAACGACTTTGACTTCGCCTGTGCCCTCCATCGCATAGCAAAGTACACATAAATCATTAAAGGACTTATTTATCTTCATGAGAGGGACAGGAATGGAAGGCAGCGCCGGAGATATATATATATATAATCCACCACTTTAACTTAACAAACTCACCAACTTAATTTAACAAGGGTGGCTGCCAAAGGAGAAAGTGTTCGGCATCGATTTCTGAGAATGGGAAGATTTTTGAGAATAGATCGATATTACTAGCAAATATTTGCAATGTTTTTAGTTGTAAGTGACTAATGATATTGTAACGGAAGAATGATATTGTTGCAAGTGTCTAATGATATTGTAACTGAAGAATGATATTTAGAGGGATTAGACTCAATGGAATTTGACGTGTATTTGGTTTATTTGGACATTTTTTTAGTCAAATACGAGAAGAATTTGGGCAAATCTATTTTGTCATACGGTTGAATTTTTTCATAAAACCTCGGTCTCATAGTGTATAATTTTATGAAAACGTCATTATATTCATAATAATATATAGGACTAGAGGTGGGGTTGGGGTCACAACCGAGCTAAGAACCTACCATGCTGCCAACCTAGAATTTGGGTGTTGAACTGATAGTCCACGGTGTCCACCATCTACGTGCTTGGCCATGTTCACTATCGCCATCATTACTCTTCAACGTTGTTTGTCTTTGTCTGGACATGGGAATTATGGTTTTCCCACTTGCCAAGAGTAGATAAAATAAAATGGGTTTTAGTTTGCTTCATTTCATATGATATCATGCTTTATGCTAAATGTAAACAAGCGAACTAGAGAAATGTTAAGGAGATATACTAATTTTATAGGTGTTGGTTACATCTTCTCCAGAATTACTTGTGTGAACTTGTGTGAATGCTATTTACATTTATTCTTTGTAAAAACATAAAGAATCCACAAATATTTCACCTTGAAGTCTTACTTAAATATCTTGGTTATATTATATTGTGAGCTTGTCCCAATAAAGTTGTGCCTAGGTTTATCCCATGATAAAGATTAGTGAAACATATTTTAAAGTCTTACTTAAATATCTCAGTTATATTATATTGTGAGCTTGTCCCAATAAAGTTGTGTCTAGGTTTATCACATGATAAAGATTAGTGAAAAATATTTTTCAATATTATAAGTCATTAGACTAAAGAATCTCTTTGTATAAAGTTCAACTAAAAATGGTCCAGTCCAAGTTGGTGAAGGGTTAAAAATCCATAAAAAGTGTGGTGTGTCGATAAAAAAGTAAGAAGTCTATCACACTAAAAGTTTGTCTCCCGGAAATAGTCAGTGGCATTAAAACCCTATAGCATTAAATCATGTCGCATGTATTTTGGGCCAAGTTACCCCGTTGAAGTGAAAGGGTGCTATAGTTTCTGAAGCTTTTGAGAACTTCCAATCTAAGACTAATGGAATAAAATCTCAGGTTACTGTGATGTACAACAAAGATCCTTTGTTATGTTTGAATCTACATGGATGAGAACCACTTTGTCTCAACCCTAATGGTATGATTCCACTATCATGCAAATGGATTTACTGACGTCGAGCATGGGGAACGGTCTAGACACCAAGGTACGTAATATAATATAGCCAGTGTGAATAAATGACCTAAGGTAAGGTTTGAGGAACCGTGGCAGAGGTACCAAGACTCAAGGATCCCAGGTAGGGAAAGATCGAAGGGAGAAATGCCATGCAAAGGATGTAATCCGGGGTCTTGATACCACATGCTCCACACACATCTGTGTGTTATCCAAAACCGAGCCAACTAAACTTGAGTTTACCGCTCATTTAAAAATTATTTTTTCACGCCGACCTCTTTTTCTTTTGTTTACTTGTCGGGTGAAACTTGTCTAACTCCCGACTAGACAAGTTTATAAATCTTGGTCGGCCTTTTAGACCCGATTGATTTACCTCTACTTGTCGGTTCTACCGACAGTCACACTTGTTGGTTCTACCGACTGGTTTTACCTCGACCACTTGTCGGTTGACCTCTTCAACCACTAGTCGGCTTATCACTTCGACCACTAGTCAAATGACCTATTTGACAACTAGTCGGCTGATCACTTCGACCACTAGTCGGTTTACTCAACTGACCTTGTCAGTTCACTTACTTTGCTCTGGTTTTAGTCGAAATATACAGAGTATGTTTCTTAGTCTAAAAGACTTAAGAAATTACAAATGTTTTTCACCTGTGAGTAAGATGAAGTAAAAATGAACACATTAACAATTCAACATAACTTATAAAAACATATACCCAAATATGTAGGAATACTTGAGTCGATCATTGTGCCGTAAAACTTGGAACTTTCACGGAGTGAGAAATTTAAGGATTCTTGTTCTTTCACTCAACCGTAATTGTAAAAGACATTTACACAAGTAAATCTGGAAAGAATGTGCAGCCAAATAAACATTCATTCAACCATAAACTATTTCATATATATAACTCATGCGGAAATAACAAAGTTATTACAAACTTGTCGATCCAAACTTGTTGGCTCACCGACTAATCCTTTTACAGAGCTTTGGCTCTTCAACAGAATCACATACACAAAAGATTGAGCTTTAACTTATCTTTCTCTCTTTTCTCACCCTGGAGTTCTCTCGTGAATTTTGTTATCTAACTTGATTTACAATTTTTTTCTTTTATTTATAGGCAACATGAAAATTGCTTCTACCTGAATCGATTGACTCACCATTAAAGATTGTAATAACTATCTACCTAACAACTTAGTTTCAGAAATTAATTCGACTAGTTTACATTGCCAAATAGTGGACTCTTCACTCTTGTCAGAATGACCAACAAGATCTTGACTAATACAGACTCTGACAGAGTCGGTTGGGCTCAGATACGGATCTGCGAGTAATTAATATTTCCAACAGTTCCCCTTAATTATGAGCAGATGGGGATTTTTAAAACAAAACTTACAAAATGTTTCGGAGCTTAGACTTGCTCTGTGCATGACAGAGTTCACTATGCAGAACTTGTCATTCCAAGGTAACTACGCAGATAGTGGAATGTGTCCTTTGCTAATGGTTTTATAAAGATGTTTGCAAGTTGATCTTCAGACCTGCAAAATTCCAAACAAATTTCCTTGTTGTTCACCAACTCTCTTATGAAATGAAACCTTGTGTCGATGTGCTTGGCTCTCTTATGGAACACATGATTCTTTGATAATGCTATGGCTGAATTTTTGTCGCAGAAGATGGTTGTCGATTCTTGATGGTTTTGAGACAAGTCTTTTAACACTCTCCTCATCCAGACAGCTTGAAATGCAGCACTTGTCGCTGCAACACACTCTGCTTCTACTGAAGACAGAGTTACTATGGGTTGTTTCTTTGAAGCCCATGAAACAACACCTATACCAAAATGAAATGTGTACCTAGATGTTCTCTTTCTGTCATCTATGCTGCCTCCATTGTCACTATCAGTGTAGCCAATGAGTTTAAAATTTTCTGAGGTTGAATAGATAATGCCAATGTCTTTTGTGCCACTTACATACCTAAAAATTCTTTTACCTACTTGCCAGTGTGAGTCTTTTGGTGACTCCATGAACCTTGAGATCATACTTACACCATACATAATGTCTGGTCTTGTCACTGCTAAATACATAAGGCTTCCCACAAGCCTTCATCATCCTTGCTCAATTTTAAACATGTTATTACTGGTGTTGGGGTTGTCTCGCAATTAGACATGTTAAATATTTTTAAAACTTCACTTGCATACTTTGTATGTGATATAAAAATACCACTTTCAGACTGTTGAACTTCAATGCCCAGAAAAAACTTCATGAGCCCCAGATCAGTCATTTCAAATTCACTTTCCATGACTGCTTTAAAATCTGCTATGCCAAAATCACTAGTAAATATTAAATCATCTACATACAAGTAGACAATTAACATCTTACCTTGCTCATTCACTTTGGTGTACAATGTCGGTTCACTTTCACTTCTGTGAAATCCATTTTCAATGAGATAGGAATCAATCCGATTGTACCAAGCTCTAGGAGCTTGCTTCAAACCATAGAGTGCCTTTTTCATCCTATACACTTTATGCTCTTGACCTAAAATTTCATAGCCTTGTGGATGTTCCACATATACTTCCTCTTCTAGATAGCCATTTAAGAATGTCGACTTGACATCCATTTGATAAATAGGCCATTTGTTTTGATAAATCGACTTGACATCAATGATGAGTCATGATTCATGGCTAATCAATCATCAAATTTAGCACCACTGTTGGACATGCAATGCTCAACATCCACATCTGGCTCAGACTCCTCTGAGGACCCCCCCTCAGGGACATCTATGACCCTAGTAGAAGCACGAGCTGCATGGCTAGGTCATCTAATGCCACTAGTACTAGTACCACCACTGCTTGCAATGTTTGGATCTGCACATGTATCCCTTGGAGTTGGTACTAGTGGATCTGCATCCAAAGCATCCCCTCAACTCATCTTCAACTTCAATATCAAAATCAGATTCAAAATCTGCCAGCTGAATCTCCACTACCCATTCTGAGTTTGGATCATTATTCTCCAACATAATGGAATCTGTATCAAGTCTTTTGTTTAGAAACCGGTTGTGCCTTAGCCGAAGGTTGTACTACACGAAGATGAGATCATTTAACCATTTTTGTCCCAAACAATTTCTCTTCTTCATGTGAATCCGCTCAAAGACAGACCAATTGCGCTCACACTCGGAAGCATTGCAAGGTTGACTAAGGATTCGAATTGCAAACCTTTGAATTGAGAGCATTGGCTACCAAATGATTCCCACCACATGGCTGCAAAGACAAAGTTAGTTCAACAAATTAGATTGCAAATTGAAGTTTGAACTTAAAGGTTAAAGCTTAAATAATTGAACTTAAAGATTTAAAAATAAATCTTAATTGTTTACATGGTTCGTCCTCATCTCTTGCCTTCTTTGCTAGGGTTTTTCCAAAGGTGCCCGTGGCTCGATTGAAAGAGTTAATCTTTCTATGTATCTTTGTTTGCTTACTCTCATCAGGGACCATGCGCTCTAGGCACTCATACAAGCCATCCTTGACCTCACCTGTTACATCATCACCTAACTGAACTTTGTAATGATACCTTGGGTTCAAGAAGTACCCAGCTGCATGTATACGGTGATGGAGTTCATTGGTCCATCTGTTGTCAATAATCTCCCAAATAGGGCCATACTTGGCCACTCTGTCTTTGTAAGCTACCTTTATTTGCTCCTTTGCCTAATCCATAGCCTCATAAATGTAACCCATGGACAATCTTTCCCCATCCACCAATCGCAACACCTTCACAAGGGGCTCAACAATTTTCACAACCTCTGCTATTTTTTTTTCAAAATGCACTATCATTAACTTTCTTTTTGGTTTCTTTTGCATCTTGCCTACGAGCCTACTTAGATGAAATCCATTCATCACATGAAAACATCTTTTGCAAGTTTTCCTCTTGGGAAATGAGAGATTGTAGTGTCAAGAAGTGAGTTGCAAATCTCGTGATAGCAGGCCTAACAAGTTCTCTATTCCCAGTGTTTTTCCTCATCATATTCAAGACCCGTGAATGGTTGTAGATATACTTTGTAATGCTCTTGGCCTGCGCTATAACATCCTTGAACCAATCATGTTTTCCTATATCCTCAATCATGAGGTCTATGCAGCACATGGGGTCCAAAATATGGTTTTGTGTTTTCTCTCTAACATCTTACCAGCAAGGACATACTTAGAGGCATTATCTGTGATGACTTGAGCAACATTTTTCATCCCCACCTCCATAATAACTTCATCCAACAACTGAAATAGTAGGTTTTCATCTTTCACCCTATCATATGCATCAACTGATTTCAGAAACATGGTCCCTTAAGGGCAAGAGACAAGGAAATTGATTATTGTATGGTTCCTTGTATCACTCCATCCATCTAACATGATGGTACATCATGTAGTGTCCCATGACTCCCTAAAACCCTGCAAGTATTCATTTATGGAAATAACCTCCTTCTTCAAAAGTGATCCCCTCAAGTCATGCATGCTAGGGCCTTTGAAGCCCTTACCAGCAACAAAAATGGAATCCCACATGGGTTGATAATAAAGTGAGCGGGCATCATTAAAGGGGATATTTGAATCATACCACCATCTAACAATGTACTCATAAGAAGCTTCTTTGCATTGTTTTTTCCAATGCTCATCTAAGGTGGACTAAATTTGGGTTGGTTGAACAACTTGAGATTGAGAGGCATTGGCACTTGAAGGGGAAGGAGAAGGTGTTGAAAAATAGTGTTGAAGGGTCTTCTTCTTTTTAGGCTAAATATCACCAATGTTTCGATGAGATGGAATAACATACCGGAAGGGATCCTTACCAACAGAAGAAGGGGCAGAGGAAGAGCCTTCAAACTCATTAAACACATACCTCCTCATAGTGGCATTGGAAAGCTCTCTCTTCCTCCCTATCTTGGCTTCTATCTCTTTCTACCTAGCCTTACCTTCTTCAAATTTTTTAAACTGATTTAACAAATCAAATCTTATCCATCCAATTACTTCATTTGGTGCCTCACATGGGATAACTTGGCCTCTTATTCTAGCCAAGTGTTGCTTCACCCTATGAATTCCTCCCCTATGTAAATGTTTGTTGCAATATTTTCAAAATACGTCACCATCAACAGTCTCAACATGGGAACATGCAGCATATTTTTCTCTTGGAGCCATTGTTAAAATGCAAAAAAAATGTTTCCACAGTTGCAAAAAATAAAAATAAACATTGAAAACATATTTTAATTTGAAGGAAAAAAATTGCTAGCTTTAATTGTGAATTACAATCTGTTTTTTTTTCTCAACAAATACTTGAAATGCTAAATTGCTAGATTTTAATTGAGAAAAAAAATAGATGTTAAATTGAAGGAAAAAAATAGTTTGTAGCATGCATGATGTTGCACAGTGCATACCTTGATCCACCGTCTGAGCCTTGACTTTGAGGCAGCAAACTCGAGTCTCCTCCAAGTTGTCCAAGACTCTGAGGCTCCTGTCTCTATCTCTTTCTTTGGCAACTGTAGGAGAAGACACCAACACAAACTGACTCTATCTCTTTCACGGTTCATCGACGATTGTAGCAAAAGAACTTGCAAACAATCAATGTTTTAATTGTCGAGTGATAAAATGGGAGGGAGGGTGCTTATTTTATAGCATTAGAATTGATTTGAGGGTTAGGTAGTTAGTTAGTTTTTATTTATTTAAAAAAAAGTCAAATTTTAACTTAAAAAACGTCCCGGTAGTGATGGTCGTTTTTCACCTTCTGGTCGGCCAGCTAGTTACGGGACAGGTCGGGTAAGGCTGATTCGACAATGAACAGAACAGTTTATGGTCTGAGCCGACCGGTTCATTGTTGAACCGGTCTCCAATCCAGTTTAGGGCCCGATCCGAGTCGATCAGGCCATTGGCCAGGCTGGCCGACCGGTTCTGATTTTAGCTTGGACGATTTTAAAAAGATAGGTCTAGACTAGGAAGGTATAATCATAGCCATGGTGATATAGGAACTTGAATATATATGTTATTATATTGCTTTGGCCTTTTTGTATTGTTAATGATAACAAACATGATTAATAACAAATATGCTCTCATGTTGAGGTGGTTCCTTAGCTTATTTCTAAGTGGCAAAAAATTGGGCTCAATATTTCAATATATTGGATGCTTTCTATGTTGAACCTCAACAATATGTCTACACATTTGAGAATTATGTTTTTGTAACGAGGGTAATGTAAGAACAAGACTTGATGTTTTGCTTGGGCTTGTTCCTGATGGATTTATTTACTTAAGATCTAATCCAGACACATGCCATAGACATTTGCAATTATAAAAAAGAGGAGAAGAAAATAATGTATCACTCGGCTATTTGAAAGGTTTGCATGAAAAGCATGAGGGTTGGCTCTTCCCTACTTAATGTGAAAATCATGGGTTGTAAGTAGAATAGTTTCATTAAGGAAGGGGGATATGGTACATCACCCTAAACCTCTATAGGTGTCATCGTCTTATTCTTATTCACCCCTCTATTCTCTTCATACTAGTGGTAGGAAGTAAATTAGATTAAAGAATATGCATATGCATGATTTATTAAAAAAATGACCTCCAAAAGCTATATATTAAGTATGAAATAACTTAATAAATATGAAACATGACCAATAAGGAGTGTTACATTAAGGAATCTTGTAGAGATTTTGAATTTTATAGTCTATGAGAGTTGAATTTTTTACATTAATCCTTCCTTGACATGTTTCCTTATCCTTCTTCTAGTTTATGAGTTTTAATGTTCAAAATAAAAGAGGTATATTTTTTCCCAGATCTCTAACAAGGTATATTTTTGTGCTTATTGTTGTGTTTGGAAAAATAAATTAGATTTTAAGAATGGTTGTCTTTGGAAAACAAAATTGGATTTTAAGCATGGTTGTCTTTGGATCTTATTGTCTTTTCTTAGAATTAAAAATGATGCAATCTAGGTGTTAATATTGCTCCTCTTTCCAATTCTCAAAGGGTTCTCACTCAATGGAAGAGTGTATGCCTTACAAACAGGAGGTTGTTGGTTCGATTCCTCCGAGCCCGAATGATATTGCAATATTGGTATTTTTTTTTTTAATATTTTTTATGATGATTTATATTAATGGCTACAATGGGGGTTTCAAATTGTCTTTGTATATTGATACGTGTGGGGTTCTGAACCTCCCTAGACATATGTCAATACGAGGGGAGTTCTAAACTATCCTAGACATATTCATTTTCTTCTTCTACTTCCATGTGTATGAGAGTTAGGTTTAACCACAATGTAAATGGGCATATGGTTGTAAGACATGTTCAAACATACATACCCTTGCAGGTTGGTGAGTCACCTATAGTTTATTAGGTAGACACAAAATTTGAGCCCGAGTAAATTTTAAAAAGAAGATTCTTTAAAATATTTTTTTAATCATCACACAACTTTCATGTGAAGCATAGAACACAATATATCTACTCTCTACATTAAGAAATCTGCACCAAAATGATGCACAATAGTTTCAGGTATAGCTTTAACATCGATTTGATCAAATTCACTTCATTATCTTGGTGTTTCTATAAATATCACAATGCATATAACATTCTTACTCAAAAGAAAGGAAGTTTGATTTTTTTGGTGATAGCTCCACTTCCACATTGAAAAAATTATTCTTAGAATCATTTCATTGTAACAATTTACCAATCTCGTTACCTTTACTTTAATCACACTAGGAGTGTTATGATTTTGACCATATATGCTCGATGATTTGCAAGTCTATTCTTAGATTGATAAACTATTTGCATATCATTTATCTAACTTCTATTACTTTTGTTTGTCTTGTGGATACTTATTTTCCTCCAATGTTGGATACTTCATCACGGATTTCATTGCCTTAATGGATGACCAATTTTAGACATTCCTTTCACGTATTCTACCGCTACTATGTATATTTCATTCCAACCAACAAAATTCACATATGGCATGAAAATTCTTTGTCATCTTGCATCTCTATGACGAGGTCACCACAAGAACCTCCTTCGTCCTCATCAATTGTAAACACAAACTTCACAATATGTGGGTTGAACATGAGGGATCATCCATCCCATTTGTTGTATTGGGAATTTGTTCACACAAGCTAGTTATGCTAGCTAGCTACTCTCTTTCACAATGTCAAACATGGTCCCTTATCTAATTGTTATATAAAGGGCCTTTGGCCTTCATAATAAACAAATTAGGCTATTTCCTTCTTCTCATGTGCATTATGCATTGAGTTATTGCTTTCCATTTTGAGTTCAAGTATTCAATTTTTAGCTTAAGAGGTGAGGCTCATATTTGAACATCACTTCTAAATAAAATCAATTGATATTAGATCATGTTTGCTCCCGACACTTGATCTATTTTTTTTTATCTCACCCTCCTATTGGGGAACCTATTCACCTTGAACCACAGTACAAAAAAGAAAATAGGAAAATGAGACAATATTCCAAGAAGAGAGGTGGTGTATAAAGACATTTTTATGACATTTAAGCGCAATGCATTATTATCATAACAACACAATGCGTTTTCACAAAGGACTCCCCAAATATAATGAACTCCCTTGAAGTGAGAAAGATTTGGGCCACAAATAGGGGTCATTGGTTCTAACTATTTTCGCAGAATCCACAACATCCCATAGTATAGTCGATTGTTGTAGTCGAGTTGACCATTGAGTTGAGCCTTCAACTCTCCTAGTTGATCCACTAGTCCAGTGTTGTCTATTGACTGACTGTCCCCATAAGATATAGGAGTGTGATGAACCTTTAGAACCTTAGTTTCCTACACACCCCATCAACACAATGCTTTGGCAATTTAGGATATGTAAGTACATGCTCTAAACAGCCCCCATAATTGTATCTTCAGAAATCTCGATCATAGCCCAAAGTTTCACAAACTTAGCTTCTTGTAATGGATTCATAAAGATATAAGAAATCTAATCGCCTACCCTACAATAATAAGTGAGACAACATTTTCCTTCACCAACTCTCTCAAATAATGAACATGAAGTTCAATGTGATTCATATTTCTATAACCAACAAGATTATCAACAACTTGTATCATATTTGATTATCATAGTTTATAACGATCAAGGCCTGAATAGAAAAACCAAGCTCTTCTAAAAGATGACAAATCCAAAATTCCTATGTACCTACATTAACAACACCATGATACTCTTCTTCTGTAGTTGAAAGAGAGACTACCTTTTATTTCTTACATGACCAAACCAAGGGCATAGAACTTAGCCAAAACATATAGCTAGAAGTAGACTTATGGTCAATGTCATCTCCACATTTGGAATTAGTAAACCTGACCAACGCTTTTGTACTATGACAATACTTAATACCATACTGATAAGTTCCTTTGATATAGTGAACAATTCTATTTGCATCTTTCCAATGGATTTCTCGAGAATCCTCCATGAACCAGGATACCACTCTAACAACAAAGGAGATATCTAGTCAATTGTGCGTTAAGTAAATCAAGATAACAACAAATTGACGATAAAGAGTGGCGTCGAATCATGGAGAGTCACGGTATTTTGACAACCTCATTCCATACTGATAAGTTGTAGCACGAGACTTGTAGTCATCCATCTTGAATCATTTCAAAATATCTGAGGAATATTTAGGTTGAGAAAGAAAGATACCATCAATCATTTGTAAAACCTGAATTCCCAAAATGAAATGCAATAGACCAAGATCAGTCATTTCAAAGGTATATGCAAATTGTTTATTCAAATCCAAAATCAGATTGACATTATTTCTAGTGATGACTAAATCATCAACATACAATGCCACAATCAAGGTATCACCATGAACATGTACTACATCAATACTGTGATCAAATTCACAATGTTTCAAGCAAATATTGACAAAGAGATGATCAATATTCTCATACCAAGCATGAGGTTCTTGTTTCAAACCATACAACTACTTCTTGAGTTAAAAAACAAGCCTAGAATCTATCACAAAACCAGGTGATTGTTCCATATATATTTCTTTATACAAGTATCCATGAAGAAACACACTTTTAACATCCATTTGATGAAGTTCTCATCCAAAACGAGAAGCAAGGGAAATAATCATGTGAACAAAATTCATCTTTGCAATAAGGGAAAATATTTTAGTGTAGTCAATGCCTTCTTGTTGAGAGAAATCTTAGCTACCAAATGAGACTCGTGACATTCAATGACACCGTCATAAGAAAACTTGGTCTTATTGACCCATCGACACTTCCCAGCATTATTTCCTTATGATCGAGGAACAAGTTTCCAACTCTGATTTTTCTTCAAAGAATCAATTTCAGTAGAAATAATTTACCCATTTTGGCACACCTTGAGAATCAACATAAGTATCAGGATTAGCATAAGTATCAAGATCACAAGTTTGAAGAACACGTTCCATCAATGCAACACTGCCATGTTGTTTTTTACTACGGGTCTACTGACCAATACTAGCATGTTCAACATTCATTCCAACAACTTCAAATGTTTTATTAGCCCATCGAGGATAATAATTTGGTGGTGATTCAAGTCAATGATTATCATTCATATGAGTCAGTGAATCATTGTCTTTATTCATAGTATAACAACTGCTAATCGACTCAGGAGTAGAATTTGTCGATCTAGTCAAAACTCCATAGAAGGGTATAGTCGATCCAGATTCTTCAAGAATACCAAATGGATCACTGTACAATTGACCTGAAAAGGAAATCAACAACTTATTACCTAAAATATCTTCATCAAACATTACTTTCCTAGTCAAATTGATCTTTTGTTTGACATGGTCAAATAGACAATAGGATTTCGATTCATTAGAATAGTCCATCATGATACAAGCATGTGACTCTCTCCATCAAATTTCTTCCTGTAGTTATCATTGATATGCGCCCAATAAAAAAATCCAAAGGTTATGAGGTGTCTGACAGAGGGTTTCCTTATGTTCCATTTCTCAACTAGAGTCATGTCGGTGTTTTCTCTATTCAAAACAAGGTTCAAGATATAGTTTCAATAGTAAACAACTTCTGCCACAAGAATTGTCAAAATATCTTTGGTCTGCAGTAGGAACCAAACCATTTCCACCAAAGTTCAATTCTTCCTCTATGTGTTGCCATTCTATGGAGGGGTGTGATGGATAGATCTCACCAAGAAATACCATTTTCAAATAGATACTCTTCAAACTATTGTCTCACATATTCACCACCATGGTCCAATCTCAAACATTTTATGGGTCAGAAACACCACTTTTTAGCAAATGCCCTAAATTCCTTGAATATTTCAAAGACATGAATCTTATTCTTCAAGAAATATACCAATGTAAGTTCACAAAAATCATCAATTAAGGTTAAAATATACTTTGCACCTGCTAATGAAGGTTTGTTCATGCAACAAAGATCAGTGTGTACAAGTTCTAGTTGGTCCTTTGCATGCCATGCTTTCCCTGAATCAAAGGGTTCCTGATGATGCTTTCCAAGAAAACATCCTCTCCAAAATCTATCTGGTTGAATATTCTTTGGGAGACCAGTAACCATATTATTAGTAAAAATTATTTTCAAACTTTGAAAGTTTATATATCCAAGTTGTTCATGCCAAATTCAACTTATGTTGTTAGTTTCACAATGAATGTAATTGGTCCAGTCATCTAGGAAACATTCATGGGAGAATCACAGAACTTGTAAAGTCCATATTTAGGATCTAAATGTCCTAAATCTATAGTTTCCCACCCAATCCTACGATCCTTTACGATAAATATGTCAGACCAAAACTCAACAGTTTTCACAGTAGATGTAAGTTGAGAAATCGACAACAAATTAGCACTCAATCTAGGAACGTGATAGACATTGGATATTTGACCACGCTAGCATTCAACATTGTCACTTCTAATAACCACAAGAGCATAATAATCAGCAGCATAAATATTTTGTTCTAGAGCTCCACTTAAGGGAAACAAAAATGAATCATCCTTAGCCAGAACCATATGATGAGTACAACCATAATCAACTACCCATTTCGTCTTAGTGGTATGGGAGTGTAATGCATGGGAAGTGATAATAGAGAAGGTGAATTTTTTAGTAGGTCAATTGATTGAATTAAAAATTGACACACAATCATCAATATGCTTAACCTTCCCTTCCAAGTACTTCATCTTCGTCCAAGGTATTTTCCCAACATGTCCAACTTTTCCACAATACTTACAGGTTTTCTTCTTTCAATCCTTCTTTGTCGATGACGACTCTCTATTATTTTATTTAGTAGGTTAGTCGATACATTCTAGTTAATTATCTGATCAAGCACGTTCTTTATAATTTTGCTCGATATTGCTTTTGAGAAAGTGAGCCTAATGTTTGGAACCAAGATTCCCTTCTTCAAGAAACTTGTGCTAGTCTTTAATCAACAAATCATAGAAGACATCAAATATGAAATCCTTACTATATTACTTGTGAGACATCCAAATATCATGAAAGGAGAGGAATATGACATCATAAGGTATCTTCAAATTCATCAAGACCAGTTCAATGAATTGTCCATCCTTCTTTGTAAAATCCTTACCACATTCGCTCAATTTCAATTGTATCTCCTTAATGTGAGCTAAATGGTCCTCAATGGGGTCAACAAAAATAGGTTCCAAAGAGATTAATACTGTCTCTATTTGCATAACTTGATTTCATTAAGCTTATTGAACAACTAATCGAAATTATTCTAGATAGTGTGAAAACAGTCAATCCCCCTTGTATAAAAGTGAATCTCCTTCAAAATGTAGGTAGTGTTGAATCCAATAGCCACATCCTTCTTTTTGTTTATGATAAAATTAGCATCAACATTCATCGGATCTGTAATCGAAACCTTCATATATTGCCACAGTCCCTTTCTCTTCAACAAAGTCTCCATATATGGTTCCCTGATTGCATACTTCTATCCATTTAGAACAACAGGTTCTAGCTTAGAAGTCATCCTTGTGACTATTCTGATTTAATCAAAGTTCAAGAAGAGTTATTAGTCGCCAAATATTTAGCCAGGAGTCAATCAAATCTAGATTTGACTCATCATTATTCACGGACAATAAGCTAGTTAAAAACCAATATATGTATACCATGTTGGGGAACCTCTTCACCTTGAAACACGATATAGAAAAGAAAATAGAAGAAGGAAACATTATTCCAAGAAGATAGGTGGTGTCTAAAGACACAATTAAATTACAACACTTAAGAGAAACACATTATGATCAAAACATCTCAATGTATTATCATAAAGGATACAATACAATCTCAACCATATAATGAGCACAACGCATAGGGTCATTCTTTTATAGTCTCATATCTAACAAAATCCCTTGAAGTGAAGAATATTTGGTCCACAAATAGGGGTTGACACATTGCTTTTGTGAGAGGATCTATCATAAACCTATAGTCTTTCTATATTTATTTTTTTTCAAACTTGGGGGTTTTCTAATTTTTCTTTAGCACTTGACGTATCGTGATTTGCAACATTTCCTTTCCTTGGTCAAATGGGCTTGGCCAACCTATGCCTACTACAACCAAACTACTCCTCTTTGCCTAAGTTTTTTCCATAACTTTGTTTTATACCTAAAAGTTTCAAATGAAACTAAATCCTTCTCAACCAATTTCATTCAACATTCTAACATGTGTCTAACTACAACCTTTTAAAATATCTCAACAATACTTATACTAAACAAGATTCAACACTAAGCAAACATTTCACCTAGGAAATGTCAATGGTTAATCAACATAAATCGTTATGGGAATTAGAACAACATTCATCCCAATAAATAATACATAATACACATGCACATGTAAAGGAGACACCCAAGGTAGACGCCTTAAGCTTGATTTATAAGAAGAACATTTATAATATACAACAAGGAACGAAACCAACTACTTTCCACACTTTTATAAAAGTTCAATGAATTCAAGGAAAAATAATCTTCTACCAATTCCCAACAGTTTTTTACAAGCCAACGAGGACAATCGTAGAGCTTGCTTTGAACTTGACGAGCATTCTCATATTCAACACTGGTATAAGGTGTTAAAGCCTCTGCTCTTGAGCTCGCTCCTACATCTGCTCAAGGTACGGGTCCTGAAGAAAAAGTCCCTTCTATCAACCTTGAAGCACCATCAAGAAATTCAAGTCCTCAAAACCCTATATTGTATATATACCCCACTTTCTAAAATCTTTAGTTTTTATCTCTCTCCTTACTGTACACTTTGTCATTCTCCCAATCCCTATGTCGTCTTCATTCATATCCTGCTTTCCTTTTCCTTTTCCCATATACTTAGATTTGTTTCCCACGACTTATCCCTAACTTTTAAACCTTGTATATTTTTATTTTTGTAGCCATATACACTTCAGTGTGCATTCTACCATCACCCTAACCTTCAACTCTGTGCCCTTTATTAGGCTACTTCCATATCCACTCCTTTCCTATATGCATCTCCCAACTCTCTTCCACCACCACCATTCTTCATCTACCTACAACTAGAAACCAACCTTATTTTCATTTTTATCCATATCTTACTTTTTATTTTTCTTTAGGCTTGACCATTTCCCTAACACATTGCCATTGCATCACACTTTTTTTCTACATTTTCATTTTTCCATATGTTTCAACCTATCACTATCCACCATTTTCATTTATTTATTTATTTAGTTCATATTGTATACCTCCCTCCTACCCCTGCTCACCCAGATATGCATGAGATCAACAAATCTGACCTAGTTATATCGACAAATTTTACCTTATGTGCCTTTCCCTAACCATTTTCTAAATCATGTGCCAATTTTTTGCTTTACCTAATCACTGACATTTGTATGATCTCCCACTCCCAAACCTTTTCCATTTCCCTCTCAAATCCATTTCCAACCTCCACATTCTTCACCTGATTGACAATTTTCCCTTGTCATCCATTGTTTTACCTGAGATACCACCTCCAACTCCACCCTTTTCTTGTTTTAGATCACCTTTTTAATTTTTTAACCATAAATATTACCACCTCCATACCTTGTATCACCTACTTTACATATTTCCATTTTGTACATTCTTTGAATTTTTTCTATCTATTTTTGCTAATTTTCTTTCTCTCATGAATCCTATTAGACTTTGATAATTGTATATGTATTTCCATAGAATTTTTCCTACTATTCTCATTGATAAATCATACAAGAAGCCTACCTTCGTTAGGATCCATAAAGGCAGTGCACATCAGAGGTAAAGTGTTATTGCAGTCACGTGACAAATCTACTTAGGTTTTCAGTTTGTGACATTCATTACGGTTTCTATGGTTTCAATGGAAGCATTATAGGTAACTAGTTAATTTCTATCATCCAAAGGCACAAAAACATGAGTGCTCACATTTTCACTCTTCAATAATGATGTTTCTAGCTAGTATTTTTGTTCCAACCATTTTGGTTTTAAGCCCCACCAACAATGATTGTTACAACAGAAAGTTCATGGGCCATTTTCAGTTTCTGTTCAATAGTAAATCACTCCAAAAGTAGTTATGTTCTTATCTCAATTAAGCAACATTTGGATTGGTTTCTTTTGGATGTATTACCTCCCACCCTAATCTATTTAGGCACTAGCTTCTGTTATACCAAAATCCTGTCACCATCATGTGATAAGACATTTGACATACCTACTTTCCCTGAATCCCAGTTTTTGGAGTGGAAACCCATACTAAATGTCAATCTTTCATACAAATTCCCAGCACCGCGCTTACCTTGTTATCCAGGAGCGGTACCTTGTTCGCATCGCCTATCCCTTGTTGTCTACAAGCGGTGCCACCGCTTATGGCCCTTAGTCCATAAGCGTTTCTTACCAGAACCGCTCTGTCATTGAAGGAGAAACGTGCTACCCTGGGTAAAAAGGGAAAAAGAGAAGTTTCTCGAGGCTTCTAGATGATAAGCTTCGAGATCTCCCTTATCCCTACCATTGTGGGTCTGTTGAGCTCGACATCCCCCATCCTAGGATCTTGGAGGCCACCTCACCCACTAATCTCTCAACCATCCCTATCCATCTAGCCTTATAAATACAAGCTTATGGCCATGGTTGAGGGGGAGAACTCTTAAGGTATTGTTATGTTGTTGGATTCATTACTTGGTCCATATCATTGGCGAGCATAGAGAGAGCTAGAGTCGAAGCTTATGGGGATGACAATGCTTGGTTTCATGGAGATGCATGTCAACACTAAGGCTTGGTTGTAAATTTCTTCATATTTCTATATTAGTGCAAGTTTATTTCTATCCCACGTATATTGTTGATGTTTGATTTTAGATGTATGTTGTTAGATTCCTTAGTCACTAACATAGATTAGTAGATTATATTCTGGTTGCTTTGATCTGTTTCGTGTTGAGCTGATTGCAAGTACACAGGGTGACTATCAAAGCATTGCATTCCAGGTATCTACAGCGTCTAGGGAGAGTTCAACCTCTGTCTTCTATTTGTTCCGGATCTGAACCATTCAGACCAGTGGAACACCTTGATGTCCGCAGGAGGTGAAATATTCCAGCTAACAACTTCATCCACATAACCTCAACAACATCCATATTAGGTTCATTTGGAACAATCCCTCCCATCTCGGTCTAAGTAGACACCTGCTCATCTCAGCAATTATTCATGGCAGCATTCAGATCGGGTTCATTTGGAAAAGTTCCTTTGCACCTTGGTTTATGTAGGCACCTGCCTCAATTTAGTACTTTAGTGTAGTTTAGAAGTCTTTTGAGACTTGGTTTCATTGTTCTCACACTTAACTAAGAGGAGGAAATCAAGGACACTTTCTTCTTCAACCAGGAGGAGGAAAGAAATGACACTTTTTGCTTCAACTGGGAGGAGGAAAGCAAGGACACTTTCTGCTTCAACCAGGAGGAATTGGGCTGAATAAGGGATCATCCATCCCACTTTGTTTATTGGGAACCTATTCACACAAGTTAGTTAACTTAGCTAGATACTCTCTCTGATCATGTCAACCATGGTCCCTTATGTAATTTTTATATAAAAGACATTTAGACTTCATAATAAACAAGTTAGTATTTTGCCTTCTTCTCATGTGCATTGTGTTTTGAGTTATTATTTTCCATTATGAGTAAAAGTATTCAAATTCTAGCTTAAGAAGTGAAACTCCTATTTGATCCTCACCTCTAAATTAAATCAATCTAGCCACACTTGTTCGTGGGACTTGTGGTTTCAACACCATCTCCCAAGTTCTTCAACTTGATAGATTGGGAAACATAATGATTTATATTTTAGGTTTTGATTCTTGCTTTACATCCTTATCAATTCACTCTCAAATGGAGAGTACCGCAGGGCTTTTATCCTTCCCTTACATTCTTAGAAATTTGTATTCACGTATATACAAAATCAACAACTCTCAAATGGAGCACACCACACATTGATATCAATGAAAATAAAACACAACATGAGCAAATGCACACATATATGTAGATCTTGTATTCTAAACCAATTTGAAGGAGATGAAATGGGGTATATGTTTGTACCAATAAAATATAGAATGCTAAAGTAAAGATTGTAAAGACAACATCATAGATTAGTTGCTCAAATTTTTTACTAGACTCATCTCCCACAAGAGGATCTACACACAAAAAAATCAACTTTTTCCTTATTCCTTTAACCTTACATTCTCAACACTCCATTATTCAATCCCTCTCCTAAGAGAGAGAGGCCTATCCTAACTCTTATACCGCAAAATAAAATAAAATAGAGGACATCGGAGAGTTAGAGGTGCTATATAGCGATTGAACACACAAATTATTTTATTTATCAGTGCAAGGGGTATTTATACATTCATGAACAAATTTCATCTCTTAATCTAGGTAAAAATCGAGAACTCTCCATACGCCTCATAAGAAAATGTTTAAAATTTTGGATGATGCCCTTATCATCTACAATAACCTTATCTTCTTATCAATGAAGGTATCTCAACCTTATCCACTTCTAGATATAGTATGTGTTTATTACCTATTCTGATAAGTAATCTTTCTAAAACAATAATCAGCCCTAAACTTAATGCCTTGTTCGTACAATTAATAGGAACATTTATTCATTAAACTATAGCTGATACTTCTGCATCTCTAGTGTTCACACACATTGCTTCATGGAGACACCTTTGTGTTAATTGGAGTTTTATTACTATAAAAATAAATGTAGGATGAGATTTTGACATATTCCTTTTGTGAGAGGATCTATCATAAACCTATAGTCTTCCTATATTTATTTTTTTTCAAACTTGGGGGTTTTCTAATTTTGCTTTAGCACTTGAGGTATCGTGATTTGCAAGATTTCCTTTCCTTGGTCAAAGGGGTTTGGCCAACCTATGCCTACTACAACCAAACTACTCCTCTTTGCCTAATTTTTTTCCATAACTTTATTTTATACCTAAAAATTTCAAATGCAACTAAATCCTTCTCAACCAAGTTCATTCAACATTCTAACATGTGTCCAACTGCAACCTTTTAAAATATCTCAACAATATTTATACTAAACAAGATTCAACACTAAGCAAATATTTCACCTAGGAAATGTCACTGGTTAATCAGCATAAATCATTGTGGGAATTAGAACAACATTCATCCCAATCAATAATCCAGTAACACATGCACATGTAAAGGAGACACCCAAGGTAGACGCCTTAAGCTTGATTTATAAGAAGAACATTTATAAAATACAAGAAGGAACGAAAACCAACTACTTTCCACTCTTTTATAAAAGTACAATGAATTCAAGGAAATATAGTCTTCTACCAATGCCCAACATTTTTTTACAAGCCAAGGAGGACAATCGTAGAGCTTGCTTTGAAATTGACAAGCATTCTCATATTCAACACTTGTATAAGGTGTTAAAGCCTCTGCTCTTGAGCTCGCTCCTGGATCTGCTTAAGGCACGGGTCCTGAAGAAAAAGTCCCTTCTATCGACCTTGAAGCACCATCCAGATATTCGAGTCCTCCTCAAGAGTTTGTGTGCCCTACAAAGCCATTTACTCTGAATCAGGAGACAATAGATTGACTGAATCAAGAGTTAGCACAGTCAACAAGCCAAAATAAAAAATATGTCGAGATGATTGCTAATCTTTATCAGGAAAACAAGAATCTACATCTTCAAGTCAAGGCCGTTGAAGATCTCAATAAGGACATAACCTCTTTGCGTGACTCTCGTCAAGAGAAGCACAACGTTATGAAGGTACAAGCCAGGAACTTGAAATCTGAATTTACCGTTCCCTTTGCTAAGTCGAAGGCAGCTGCGGTTCCTAACTTCCTCTTTGTTTTTCTTAGTGGGACATGTCATCTCTCCGGTTTGGGGGAATGTTGATGCCCAATTTTTTCATCATTTATGGTTGTTAAATTGCTCTATCGACATTACCTTTTTCATTTTTTTGCATACTTCTTGCCATTCAGGCCATCAATTAAACCCAGGTATGAATGTATTTGAATATCACACAAGTATTGGTTAATTTTCATTATTCTATGGTTTTATTAACAATCATGCGACATTTTTAGACATGCTTGGAATATAGACTTTGTTTTGCAGGATATGGTTTTCAAATAAACCTGCATTCAGATGCGCGTTCACGCCAAAGACGTCCAGCTGCATTCAAACCATCATACAACCCTTTGTTCATACCCGCGGGTTCATTGGTTGGGATATTCCTGGGCACTAAAAGCAAAACGGTCCCATGTGTTCTGTTGGCCATGCATCCCCAATGATGCAAGAGCCCTCGTTCTAGAAGATTTGGGTTCCTCTTGCTCAGCTAGACATCACATTCTCTTCCCACATCAAAAGACATCAACACACCAGCTACTCGCACGAGGAGAACTAACGCCCAAGGAATCAAGCAGACGGCATGTGTTGTCATGAACTATTATACAGTCATTTTTCTTAGCAGTTATGAATGCCTACTATTAGAGTGGTCAACCGCTGAAAGGGTCAACCTACTCCTTTATTGTAAAACTATAAAAAGACATCTCCAGACGAAAGCTAGAGCTAGTCGTAGGCATAGATACTCTGCAAAAACAGTGTTCCAAGTTTAATAAAATTCTATTTCAACTGTGGATGTATGTTTTCATCTTCTACGAGTGATTGATTGACTTAGACGCATCCCCTGATTGCTGATAAGGGCCCCTCAACAAACAGAGGTCTTCCATGTGTATATTTCCATTATTTCCTTCTACAAATAAG
The DNA here is from genome assembly GCA_001517045.1 of Pseudotsuga menziesii. Taxonomy (NCBI): domain Eukaryota; kingdom Viridiplantae; phylum Streptophyta; class Pinopsida; order Pinales; family Pinaceae; genus Pseudotsuga; species Pseudotsuga menziesii. The sequence continues at coordinate 34,988 of LPNX010440170.1, forward strand.
TAGTTTTTATTTTCAGTCATTGTATGTAATTCGATTTCCTTGTAGTTGATGTTGTTTTGTCTCCTATAATGTATATTTTTTGTTATTAATATAATTTATGTTTTCCTGTTAATATAGTTTATATTTGAAAATTTTAGAGTGATCGGTCATGCATAGTTCCTTTCAGCCTTTCTTTCAGTTTGTTTTCTAGTTTTACATTTGAAATTAGCTAGAGCTTAATTAATTTAATGTTTCAAGCTTAGCTCATAGTTAGGTTCAACTCTGTTAATTCTTCTGTAACTGTAGATTAAATCACTTAACTTTTAGCTTGTTTTATTATAAAATAGAAAATAATTTCTCTCCTTAAATGTAGATTAGCATAGTTGCTCTTATGTTATTTCAATTGCTAGATAGCTTAGTAATTGTATTTTCTGCACTATAGCCTCACATGCATAAACCAGCTAGTTCCATGATCATTTAGGTTGCTTATTTCGTAATTTACATTGTTTTTCTCCATCTGGACTATCATTTAGACTGTCTTTCTATACTGTCATCCGAACTGTCATTCAGACTTTTTCCTGCTTTGTCTTTATGCTTGTTTAAAGTTTAGTTTTTCAAGTCTTTGAATTGTATTATTTTAGTTAATTAACCAGTGGTTATATATATAATTAGGACCTTATTTCGAACCACATAAAGTATCTATTAATCTCCATAACTATTCTTACCTTTCATTTCTTTTTTCCTTAGTTCGCTTTTTGAATTATGTTTCTTTTATCTCTAATTTCTTAATTGATTACTGCTTTAGAACTTGTCAATGCCATTCCTAGTTTAATTTACTTCATTCTTATTTAGATTGATTTTAGATTAAACTTATTAATTTCATTCTCTAAAAAGTAGATTAGTTCTTTATGGTTTGATCATCATTTCTAGTTCAAGCATAGGATCTGTTCTCCTTATTCTATAATTGATAAATATGTTCATAGGATAGGATTTGATTCAGAAATAAAATATCTTTATTAAGTTTTCTACTTGCTTCTAGATTACATTTTCCAAGTCATTTTCCATATGCTTAGATTTCCTTAAAACTTGTGTTGATCAGTATACTTCATAGGATAGCATAATTGTTCGCATGTTTCCGATTTCAGAATAGTCATTAGAAAAACATGTTCTTTATTTCTTGATTTATAGATCAATTGATAATAACATCTTATTTCCAATCAGTCTTAAATAGTACAACTAGAGTCATTTACTTATGAATAAAGAATAGATTACAACGTTTACAATCACTTGTAATTGGACACTTTTCAGTTTACATCTCTTTGTAGAGGTTAAATTAGATTTACTTCCGTTCAGTTTCCTTATTACCTTTGAAATTCATTTTGATACACCTTCTCCAGTTCCTGTCACATTTGATGCATATCATCATAATCCTCAAGGGGAATGGAACTAGATAATTCAGCTTAGTTTTGAGTGTTTGTTAAGTGCATGTATAGCTTAACAATAGTTTACTTTCGATCACGTCTTGTTTCTTAGAATAGTATTGTTTATATCTTTTCGGTTATTGTTCATAGAGTAGAGTAGTATAGATTGATACTACTTTGATCTATTGGTTTTGGTCAAGTCTAATTAACTTAGTAGTTGTATTTCTGAAGTTTGACTCGGTTTTTCATTTTGAAAGATCTTTTGATCTTTTCTTTATTGAAATATTTCTATGATATCCTAGGTACCCTTCTACCTTAGCATATATTTTGTGTCAACTCCAAGTTTACAAACCCCGGTCAATAATTAAATATTTGGTGAATTCATTAAGACAATAAAACACCCAACATTGACCTTAGCCAAAATGTACCTTTCACTCAAGTGAAAACATTTTTTAAGCATGGGAAGCTTCAATACCTTATTTTAACACTTAGATTATGAAGTTTCATCAAAACTATAAAGTGTTGATTAATGTCCTTGGAGGACCAACTTTAATATTCTGAGTAGAGGCAAGGGATAGAGCCTAAGGGAGGGGTAAACAATGTTATTGATGAATAAATTCTCAATGTTAACCCAAAAAATCCCCCACTCAACTCTACATGGCCTACAACACCCAAGGACACCCATGAACGACCCCCATTTGACCCCATTTGACCCCCACAACCTCAAAAAGGCTAAAAAATGTGCAAAAGGGCTTAAAATCCCCTAAAAAGAGCAAAAATAGCTCTCATATGGGCTAAAGCCTCCAAAAAGGGGCTAAAACCCCTCAAAGGAGCCTAAAACCCCAAAAGGAGCTAAAGATTGAGCGAAAGGGGCTAAAGCCCTGATTAGGGGCTTAGAACCCTATAAAACCTATAAATAGAGGGGTGGGGGTCACTCTCGAGACATTCATTCCTTGCATACTGTTATGCTTCCTGAGTGTACCTTGAGACCATTTGCCTCTCAAGCCATTCACCCTCCCTCTCATCCATCCTCCCATTGAGCCATAGCTCCCCCATTCTCAAGAGAGGTGCTTCTCCAAGCTAGGGCATGGTGGCTCATTTCCACCAAAAGAAGGTATAATTTCTGTTTTGTTTTGCTTATTTGAGTTTTTCTAACATATCTTTTCTTGCAGGTCTCCATTGCTGTATGTAGGGTCTTGGAACTCAACCCATAACCTTGTGTGTAGAGGGGTTTTCTTTGATTTGTTGTTCTATGTCATTTATGTTTCATTTTTCTTGCATAATCACCAGGAACCCTACCCTTCCGTCCTATAGACGGAAGGTAGCCATTCTTGCCCTGTAGTAAGGGAGAAATCCCTGCTACACTCAATATTGCCAAGGATTTTGATATGTTATTATTTGTTGTGGAATGATTTGTTTTGGACTCTATAGGCCAATTAGCGTATTTGTTTATGTATTGTGGGAAATATATGAATTCTAATTGAAATGTTTTTTAGTTGTATGCAACATTGCTATATACTTGAGAAACTTTGGATATTTGTGAATATTGGTTTGGATTCACCAGGATGCTCATGAATATATATGCACATAGTGAAATTGATTTGGTATTTATAAGTAAATTGGGGTTTTCGTTTCCATTGGGCATGCAAATGACTCAATTTATGGTTTAAATTGCTTTTAGGGCATACAAATTAATAAATTTATGGTTTCAATTCATATTAGGACATACAAATGATTGAAAATAGTGAAACTAGAAGGAAGAGATTTGGTGTAAATAGCTGAGAATGAAGAGATTGATCCCCAAGGTGGAAATTGTATGCCCTCCTCACCCAAATCACGTTCACCCTTGCATGCTTTGGTCGGATCGAAATCACTGTGGTTGGTTGTTGTAGAGAAAATGAAGGGCACAACCCGTTTCAGGAATAAGTCATGTTTTACAAAACATGTACACATTTTGGAGAACATAACGTGTGCGCGTTTTAGAAAAACAGAACACTCACATTTTCATTAACTATCCTAGTTGGAAATCACTTTGGCAGGATTGGGACTAGGTTTGGAAGGCTCGGGATTGCTTGGGATCATTTCTATTTTATAGAGTTTGAATCATTTTCTTGAATCTACCATTGCATGTAAAAGGTCCCTCAACTTTGTGCACTCACCCATAGGAGGATTTCCAAATCATTATTAGGGGATGATAGAATAAAAGTGATAGAGGTGCCTTGAGAATGATTTGTTTTAATTATCACCACTGTTAATACAAAAATCAAATGTGGTTATAAGGATAGAGACTACAAACCTCTTTTCGAGGTATAATGGTGCATTTCATCCCAAAGGAAATATATTTTTTGTCAAAGAGTCAAGAATCTCATCATCACTTCAAATAATGGGGTTGAACGATCCATTAAATTTATCATCACAGGAGGTGATGAGGATGTGAATGGTCCTAAATAGAACAATCCACCTTAGTAGTTAACATAGTAAATGGATATAATTCCTTCACTTGGTTGTTCATGTGTAATTATATATTCAAAGACTATGACCTATGATTTTATGGATTGCAAAGTTTTGTCAAAATTGCACAAAACTTTTGGAGGTTTGAGAAATTATGTGAGTAATGGTTATTTATGTCATATAATGGGAAAGGATGGTTGGAACACAATGTGTTAATACACTATTTGGTAGTATCAGGGAGATTGATTAGAATTATAGGGATGGGTCATGATCTCGAGAAATTTGATTTTGTCCAAAATTAAAACATGGATTATAAATTTATAAACTCCAAGATGAAAATGTAAAGCAATAAGAAGAGAATAAGTATTTGTAGTGAAGATGAAAAAGTAGAGGAGTAAGTTGAGAATAATTAGTTGTAGCGAAGGCCCCTTAAAGTTATGGAATCTATGACAAAATAAGTTATTTCTTGTAACATGGATTACGGTTTCCATATTGAAAATATAATCTATTGTAACGCCCCACATTTTGACTTAGGCATGTTTATCATTATTACACTGCATTTAGTTATTATATGTGGACTCAACTATGCTGAGTAAACTATATTTTTTGACATGTTATATGTGATTATATATTGATTATGATGTTATCATGTTATCATGTTTATGCTTTGATTATGATGTTATCATGTTATCATGCTTATATTGATGCTTTGATTATGATGTGATAATGATTAACATACTTATGCAAGTGCTATGATTATGATGTTATGATGTTACTGTGCTTATGCAATTACTACGTGGTAGTCATCATCAGATTCCTTTATTTCATAACAAAACGTATAATTGATTGTAGTTCTCGATACTATGTGATGTGTATGATGTTGTATGGATACCCACCCACGATGCGATCGATTTTATGATTTTATGAAATAATGTTGATAATATGAACCAACTATTGATTTAATATTTTTATGAATGCATGGTTGCATAGTTCTAACCCATACAGGGGCTATGTGATAGCCAGGTACGTGATGTGAAATGTGATGTAATACATATCTTGAAGAGAGCCTTTATTTTCAAAGTGATGATACGATGACACGTACCAATAAAATCGATAGCAACACAATATGGTTTGATGGGGTATCATACCCAGTATGTTGAGAGGGATGGATGTATTTCCCACCCTATGTCACTATGATACCCGAGGTCGTGGGAGGGAAATGTTGAGGCATGCTCCCCAAGTTGTTGTGATGACGACAGTTAGATGCCTGCTAGGAGAGACTAGGTCCACTAGTTAGCCGATGCTACCACTCTCAGGTTCTGTGTGGGAAGGTCAGTACAACTGGCATCCACTTTGTACTAGCAGAGGAAGGAAAGGGAGGATGTGGACATAGGTTAGGGTGGGAGGACATATTAGTTATTATTGTTGAGGGTTGGACATTTATGATACCGAACTAGTGATGGTAGGTACCAATCTTGATTGACCGATTTATAAAAACCTAACTGTTAAATAACTCTGAATGTCAAAGAAATCATATTATATCTGTATACTTGTCCTATTGTGTGAAATATTATTAGTATCAACTAGAATTTAGGTGTTTTGGTTATAGTACATGTGCAGTCTGTGCATGTACTAGCCATGCATGAACACCTCACACATGCACGCTAGTATGAATATATAACTATGTAATATGTCAGATAATCATATAAGTTGTAATAAGCAACCAAATATTTGTGTATTGATCACTTCAGATAATGGATGTTTAAGTTGTTAGGGCATGTGTATGAATGAGTCAACAAAACTATTTGTTAATGGTATAAAACAATTAAGAAAAGTAATGTCACTATGAAATATTAATTGAAAAAACATTAACCTTGGATAGTTAGATGGGTTAAGTAGTAATCATGATTTATTTTGACATGTAAAAGTACCTTATTTATTAAGAAACAAGGTAATAGATTACTTATACTTAACAATAAACAGATACATGACAATGTTATTATTTCAATCAATTAATAATAATACTACAATTAATTATTTATTGATTAATAATATTAATTATTATTATTACTGTTATTATTATTTATTTATTGTTTATTATTAGTAATTATTATTATGTTATCAATAACAAATAACAATTGACAATACTGTTATTTATCATTATTTTACCATTAAACATAATAACCAAACAAATAATATTGGTGTCATTCTATTTCAGTGAGTTATGTTTTAAATCAATGGATAACCATTCAATAAATTCCCACCGCGGTGAGGAATTGGACAGTTCAAGAAAAATTTATTAACATACAACTAATTTCTGGAATTGGACAGTTCAAGAAAAATTTATTAACATACAACTAATTTCTTAAATAATCTGAACTAGTTGGATTGCCCCAAAGAGGAATAAATAATACTTAGTATTTTAATGTGAAGGTGGCGGTGGAAGAAGGGAAGGCGGTGGAAGAAAAGAGGGGAAGAAGGTATAAGGGGAATGGTTTTGCATGGGGAATTTTTGGAAAGTATTTTGGGGAATTTTTGGAGAGTATTTTGGGGGGAATTTACAAGAAAAGAGAGGGAGAGTGCTTAAAAAAAATTATCGTGCACTGTGTACACACAGGAGCTTGTTTCAAAGCTAATTTCTCCACCACTTTCATAGCTATATAAGCATCCTTCTGGTGAATAAAATTGACGCATGTAGCAACTTGAGCCTTGTGTTTATCCCTTTCTGACGTAGGCACTAGCATTGTAACTTTATGTCTCTTCATAGAAACCCTATCATATAACCATACTTGTCCTTTCTCCCAAAGCTTATAATCCTTCACAGTTGTGAAGAATGGTATATACTATATATCATTGGTTTATTCAAGTAAGAACAAAACCAACCAATTCGGTTAGGGAGAGTGCTAAAACGGAGGAAGGGAGAAAACTTGAGGAGGGGGTTAACTCAAGAACAAAAAAAAATTAGAGTCGAGAAACAAGGAAGCTGCTATCGAGTTTATCAGCACATGGGCTTGGGGGCTAGGAAACCCGTCGGTTTCCTAGGGCCAGCAGGATCAGCGCTGGTTGGCAGGGTGGATCATCTCATTTGGTATCAAGGCTCGGATCGGTGAGAGGCAATGCGACAGGAGCAAGGAGCAAGAAACTATCATCAGCTGCATAAATTTCCAGGTATTTATCTATATAACCCTCTCGTCAATGCAAGGATAAACCAATGAACATGCTTGAAAATTGGAATAAGAATAAATGCCCTTCTGTTGTAAATAGTTAAATAGCCAAATTGTTAGCTGTTAATTTCTTGTGTTAAAAGACAAATTTCATTTTATCCTGTTCTACTCAGTACTCCAAAATTAAAAATACTTACAAGAGTTAGAGATAAAAAAACTTAGATACATACCCATAGAAATCTCAAAATATCATTTACGTATTTTATTTTAAAGAAGAAGCATACGTACTTTGACTCAGTGCTCTGCCCATGGGGCTGAGTACTACAAATGGTATCAGAGCCAAGGCTCAGACACTTAGACCTTAGGTCCTGTGCACACCTCAAACTTCCCAAAATATAATTACCATATAATCTAAGTCTACAAATTTGGACAGGAAGATTACATCAAAATACTCTCCCTTAAAAAAATCCCTCAAAACTACTTGTGCCTACTGCTAAAGATTTCCTGCACAAAACCACATAAAACACTATTAGAAATATTCATGTATTATAATGAAATTGAATAAGTGCAAATTTTGTAGAAATATCTCCAAATATTTTTTGCGCCGAGAGGCGCTCTACAGCCCAGTATGGGGGAGATCTTGTAACGTTACGTAACGTTACATAGATGTCGGCTATAAAAACAAAACTTTTAATTATCTTCCAAAATAAATGTTGGCCACAAAAACAATCTAATATGGGTGAGATTTTTGTAATGTTCCTACTTAACAAAATAATAAAAAATTTAATTATCTGCTATAAAAAAATGTCCGTGAGAAAAACAACACAATATAGGGGAGATGTTGTAATGTTTCTACTTAACAAAATAATAAAAAATAATAAACATTAAAAATTAAATTATCCGCAAAAAAAATGTTGGTCATGCACATGGTTTTAAAACCATGTGCAAGGCCTCCTAAACAACCCATGGTTTTGTTGTACATGGTTTGGGAGGTAGTTGCAAATGGTTTTAATACCATGTGCAAGGCCTCCTAAACAACCCATGATTTTAGGAGGGCCTTGCACATGGTTTTAAAACTATGTATGGGGGAGATGTTTTAATGTTTTTTCCCAACAAAATAAAAAATATTATATGCAGCCATAAATAGTATTAAATATTAATAATAAAAATATTATTTGTGGACCTTAAATAAAAAAAATGTGCCTTTTGGTCGGAATCACATTAAAGCTGATAGTTGAGTGCAATACTTAAGAAGAGGTCTGCACCTCCAAATATTTGATCCCTCTCGACGCTTGATAGAGCCTGGGATTTGGATCTATGCTGGTTTATATTCACTACATCCATCTCCATGCAATTATCCAACATATATTCCAAGTTTAATGTTTTTTTATGTAATAACTTTTACCATTATTCATAAAGTAGTTTATATAAAGGGATTTTACTGCAATATAATCTAGGTAACTATTCATATAACCTTGATACACCAAGATCATTTTAAAGGAACTATAAGCAATTGATTAAATGCGAAAACAAAAGTTATTATGGAATAGTTTTCGTGCATAGGAAATATTCCATATAATTTAATAATAAAGAAATATGGGAAGGAAAGGGCCTTATATATTTTGAATAATCTTCTTGTAGAAATCGAGGGGTATGTCTCCTTGGTAGAAAGAGCACTGACTCAAACCCCATGGACTTTTATTCATGTGTCTTCTCACTTGAAGAGGGCGTCGACTTTGATACTATAGATTTCCATATGTCACTTTGTTGGGAAAAAGATTTTTTTTTCTCATTTATTATGTGTGAGCATATGTTGGAAGTTCTCATGCTCAACATACTAGCCAAGAGAAGTATGAAATCCACCTTCATCGTTATTCACCGCCATGTCCTGAAGCATGCTAGTGAAAAGAGCCCACGCGTTCCTCATTGTGCACTACCATAGTGCTCCACACGCCAACTACAGAAGAAAACAAAACTAGAACAACGATATCACAGCCCGACGAGGGACTGTTTGCGCTCAAGGTGGGCTGTGCACCTGGAAATTAAATGGCAAGGGGTTGAACCCAGCTCTCACAACTGTGAGAGCATACCAAAACACCATGCGCTGCATTAAATTCTTAGAAATAGGGGGTGGGAGGTTCAACAGTAATAGTAACTACCAACTGTCAAATGTAGGCACTCCTAGTCCGAACCACAACTTCATGAGAGCAGAAGCTGCAGAGAGATTATAAGGAGGCCACCTTAATTTCAGTCCATTAGCATTCAAAGTGAGTCATTTCCCGGAAGGCTCACGGCTTTGGCAAGATGGATAGTTGCAAATATATACCATTCACCCACACCCATCCATTTCAACGGTGAAAGAGAAGTATTTTCACCTGCTTTTGCAAAGACAGTTGAGAATAGACATTTGACGAAGCGTAATACGAAACTGCAAAAAAACCATAAAGTAATCGACAAATATTTTCATTAATATGCACATCATAGCGAGCAACAAGTTCATAGAAATTAAAACTAGGGCTTTATGAGATGCACTCTATCAGATTTCTTGTTGGTCACACTTAAATATCACATATCTCAGCGCTCTTACCAAACTCGATATACTTTCTTCTAAGCGGACCTTACACTAAGAAATGTCGATGCTAAAATAAGAAATGAAAGGTTCCTACTCTGCTCAGCAACAAACTGGCACCATATTCCATTGAGACCAAATGTCTAGCGAATCCATGCAAGAACCTACTTCGAGCAAAAAGGTGTTGGAAAAATGTAATTACTCACATATCTCTACTTGGCTTCCAACCGACTCTATCAGAGTTTGTACAAGCCAAGATCTTGTCCGTCATTCTGACAGGAAGGAAAAGTCCACAAGTAGGCTACTTAAGTCAATCGAATTTATTTCAGAAGCTAAGTTGTTAGTTAGATAGTTATTGCAGTGTTTAATGGAAAGTAAGTCGGCAAGTAATTCGGCCTATGCTGAAGCAATTTTCAGATTGCCTATAAATAGAAGATGCACATTGTAAATCATATTGACATACACACAGATACAGACACGGGAATTAGACAGCAGAGGAACTCCGGGTGAGAAAGAGAAGTCGAAGCTCAAGCTTCTGTGCATGTGATTTAGTCGAAGAGCTGAAGCTCTGTAGATCGACCAGTTTGTAACACACAAGTTTGTATTATTTTGTAATTCCGCATAGTTAATATATGAAATAGTTTGTGGGTGAATTCATGATTATTTGGCCGCACATATTTCCAGATTTACTTCTATAAATGTCTTTTACAATTACTGATAAGTAAAAGAACAAGAACCCATAAAAATCTCACCGCGTGAAAGTTCAAGTTTTACGGCACTTTGGTCTACTCAAATCTTCCTACATATTCGGGCATATGTATTTCATAAGTTATTTGGATTTGTAAAAGTGGGTAGTTTACTTCATCTTACTCACAGGTAAAATCATTTGTAATTTCTTGAGTCTTTAGGCTAAGAAACATATTCTGCACAAACTTGGTCGAAGCTCCCAACCTGGTCGAAGGTCCAAGCTACCAAATTTGTGTCGAAGCTACCAACTTGGTCGAAGCTACCAACTTGGTCGCAGCTATTGATTTGTGTCGAAGCTCACAAACTTGGTCAAAGGTCGAAGCTCCCAAACTTGGTCGAAGTAAAAAGGTGGTCGCAGTAAAAATCCCGTCGCAGTGAAAAGTGAAATTATTTTTAAATATTGACTAAGCCCTAAACCCAAGTTTAGTCGGCTTGGTTTTGGCTATCTGGTATCTGAGCGAGTTTATATCAGAGCGAGGTTTATACCAGCCCAAGATTTTAGGAAAGAAATCTTGTCTTAAAAGGTGGAAATTAATTTTCTAAGGAAAGTTAATTAAAAATTAAAAATGGCTTCCACTTCTGGTTCATTGCAACCTCCAAGTTTTACAGGAAAGAATTATGAATATTGGTCTTTAACAATGAAGGCTTTATTCAGAGGTCAAGATGTCTGGGAGATAGTCCAGCATGGTTATGCAGAACCAGCAGACATGGCTACATATAACAATCTCACACAGGCTGAGAAATATGTCTTGAGAGAACAAAGGAAGAAAGATGGAAAAGCTCTGTTCTTCATACATCAAGCTATGCATGAGAGCATACTCCCAAGAATAGCAGTAGCAATTAATTCCAAGGAAGCATGGGATACATTGGAGACTTCCTATCAAGGTTTGGGTAAAGTAAAGACATCCAAGCTGCAGATTCTGAGAAAAGATTTTGAATCTCTGTCCATGAAAGATTCAGAGAATGTAGACACATTCTAC
>LPNX010440170.1:46653-59153 GCA_001517045.1 Pseudotsuga menziesii
TGAACCAGCACCAACACTTCGACAGGAGTAATGTTAATAGCCTCGACATCTCCACTTGAATGCAATGCTGTTCAAAAAAGTCCACATGACATATGGTACTTAGACTCAGGATGCAGCAACCACATGACTGGTAATTTAAATATGTTTTCCAGTCTAGATACTTCAATTAAAACTGATGTTACACTTGGAAACAATGCCCAAGTTACTATCTTAGGAAAAGGCACAGTAGATATTCTAACCAAACAGGGGGAGAGTAAGTATATCCCTGATATCTATCATGTCGAAGGTCTGAAACATAATCTGTTAAGCATTGGACAGTTGTTACAAAAGGGCTATAGAGTCTACATGGAAGATGAACACTGTGTGATCAAAGACAAGCGTCCAAGCGACCAGCTGATAGCAAAAGTGCCAATGACAAGCAACCGCTTGTTTCCATTGAGGATAGTTCCCAACATAAAAGGGAAGACAAAGACAGGAGCTACATTCAAGGCAGAAAGTGAAGAAACAGTCGAGCTCCTCGACAAGAGAGAAAATTGCAGCGCTGATTTGCAAGCTTCATTTCAGACAGAAGTTCAGGATGAATCCTGGTTGTGGCATTTCAGGTTTGGACATCTGAATTTTGGTGGGCTGAAGCTACTGCACACAAAGAATATGGTGAAGGGATTACCATTGATCGACAGACCAAAGAGGGTTTGTGAAGGATGCATTTTTGGTAAGCAGCACAGAGAGACATTTCCAGTCGGAAAGTCCTATAGAGCACGCACACCACTTGAAATTGTGCACTCTGACATTTGTGGTCCAATGCAGACATCATCCATTGGTGACTGCAAGTATTTTCTAACCTTTATTGATGACTATTCAAGAAAGACATGGGTATATTTCTTGAAACAAAAATCTGATGCATTTGGTTATTTCCAGCAGTTCAAGGCACTCGTGGAAAACCAGAGTGGACACTGCATCAATATTTTAAGGACCGACAGAGGAGGTGAATATGTTTCAAATGAATTTCTGAATTTTTGCAAGACCCATGGCATACAGAAACAATTCACTGCACGGTATACACCTCAGCAGAACGGTATTGCCGAAAGAAAGAACAGAACCATCATGGAGATGGCACGCATCATGTTGGCAGCCAAGCATTTTCCAAACAAGTATTGGGGTGAAGCAGTCGCAACTGCTGTATACATTATGAACCGATGTCCGACAAAGAGTGTGAAAAACAAAGTTCCCCAAGAAGCATGGACAGGTATGAATCATAGTGTCTCACATTTAAAAGTTTTTGGTTGTGTCACATATGCCCATATCCCAGATGAGTTGAGAAGGAAGCTAGACAAGAAGGGACAGAAATGTATTTTTGTCGGCTATTCAAAAGACACAAAAGCATACAAGTTGTATGACCCGGTCACAAGGAAAGTGATAATCAGTCGGGATGTTCAATTTGTCGAGAATGAATCATGGGATGGAACCATCGACACAAATGTCAAGATTGTGTCGAACATCGACCATGATGATATGGAAGAGGAAGTGGTTCAAATACCACATGTAAGTCAACCGGTTGGAGCACCGTCGACTCCCATGACACCAAGACATGGTTCAGCACAAGGACCATCGACACAAGTAGCAGCTCAAGCTACACCGACAAGTACACCAAGAGGACAGCAGACTCCATCAAGCATTTCGTCGAGGTCAACATCGACAGAACCGATGAAGACAAGAAGTCTGCAAGAGATATATGAAGCTGGTACACCTAATTCATTCTCTTTGTTTGCATTATTTTCTCCTATATATGATCCACTAACATTTGAAGAAGCTGTTGAAGAAGAAGTATGGGCACAAGCCATGGATGAAGAAATAGAATGCATTGAGAAAAACCAGACATGGGAACTGGTCGATGTACCAACAGACAAGGATGTAATCGGTGTCAAATGGATTTATAAGACAAAGCAAGATGCTGATGGAAATGTGCAAAAGCACAACGCAAGAATGGTAGCAAGAGGGTTCACACAGCAACCCGGCATCGACTTCAATGAAACGTTTGCACCTGTTGCACGCATGGATACAGTCAGAACAGTTTTGTCCATTGCTACTCAAAACAAATGGAATGTTCATCAAATGGATGTAAAGTCGGCATTCTTAAATGGCTATCTAGAAGAGGAAGTATATGTGGAACAACCACAAGGGTATGAAGTTCTAGGTCAAGAGCACAAAGTGTACAGGCTGAAAAAGGCATTATATGGTTTGAAGCAAGCTCCTAGAGCTTGGTACAGTCGGATTGATTCCTATCTCATTGAAAATGGATTTCACAGAAGTGAAAGTGAACCGACTTTGTACACCAAAGTCGATGAGCAAGGTAAGATGTTAATTGTCTGCCTATATGTGGATGATTTAATATTTACTGGTGATTATGGCATAGCAGATTTTAAAACAGTCATGGAAAGTGAATTTGAAATGACTGATCTGGGGCTTATGAAATTTTTTCTGGGCATTGAAGTTCAGCAGTCTAAAAGTGGTATTTTTATATCACAGTCTAAGTATGCAAGTGAAGTTCTAAAAAGGTTTAACATGTCTAACTGCAAGACAGCCCCAACACCAGTGATAACAGGTTTAAAATTGAGCAAGGATGATGAAGGATCCACTGTAGATCCTGCGCTGTTCAAAAGGCTTGTTGGCAGCCTTATTTATTTGACAGCAACAAGACCAGACATTATGTATGGTGTAATTCTGATCTCAAGGTTCATGGAGTCACCAAAAGACTCACATTGGCAAGCAGGTAAAAGAATTCTGAGGTATGTAAGTGGCACAAAAGACCTTGGTATTATGTACTCAACTTCAGAAAATTTTAAACTCATTGGTTACACTGACAGTGACAATGGAGGCAGCATAGATGACAGGAAAAGCACATCTGGATACACATTTCATTTTGGTACAGGTGTTGTTTCATGGGCTTCAAAGAAACAGTCCATAGTAACTCCATCTTCAGCTAAAGCAGAGTATGTTGCAGCAACAAGTGCTGCATGTCAAGCTGTCTGGATGAGGAGAGTCTTAAAAGACTTGTCACAGAACCATCAAGAACCGACAACAATTTTCTGTGACAAAAATTCAGTCATAGCATTATCAAAGAATCATGTGTTTCACAAGAGAACCAAGCACATCGACACAAGGTTTCATTTTATAAGAGAGTTGGTAAACGACAAGGAAATTTGTTTGGAATTTTGCAGGTCTGAAGACCAACTTGCTGACATCTTCACAAATCCATTGGCAAAGGACACATTCCAGTATCTGCGTAGTTATCTTGGAATGACAAGTTCCCCACAGTGAACTCTGTCATAAACAGAGCATGTCTAAGCTCTGAAACATTTTGTAAATTTTTGTTTTAAAAACTCCATCTGCTTATAATTAAGGGGGAGTGTTGGAAAAATGTAATTACTCGTAGATCTCTACTTGGCTTCCAACCGACTCTATCAGAGTCTGTACAAGCCAAGATCTTGTCCGTCATTCTGACAGGAAGAAAAAGTCCACAAGTAGGCTACTTAAGTCAATCGAATTTATTTCAGAAGCTAAGTTGTTAGTTAGATAGTTATTGCAGTGTTTAATGGAAAGTAAGTCGGCAAGTAAGTCGGCCTATGCTGAAGCAATTTTCAGATTGCCTATAAATAGAAGATGCACATTGTAAACCATATTGACATACACACAGATACAGACACAGACATTAGACAGCAGAGGAAATCTGGGTGAGAAAGAGAAGTCGAAGCTCAAGCTTCTGTGCATGTGATTTAGTCGAAGAGCTGAAGCTCTGTAGATCGACCAGTTTGTAACACACAAGTTTGTATTATTTTCTAATTCCGCATAGTTAATATATGAAATAGTTTGTGGTTGAATTCATGATTATTTGGCCGCACATATTTCCAGATTTACTTCTATAAATGTCTTTTACAATTACTGATAAGTAAAAGAACAAGAACCCATAAAAATCTCACCGCGTGAAAGTTCAAGTTTTACGGCACTTTGGTCTACTCAAATCTTCCTACATATTCGGGCATATGTATTTCATAAGTTATTTGGATTTGTAAAAGTGGGTAGTTTACTTCATCTTACTCACAGGTAAAATCATTTGTAATTTCTTGAGTCTTTAGGCTAAGAAACATATTCTGCACAAACTTGGTCGAAGCTCCCAACCTGGTCGAAGGTCCAAGCTACCAAATTTGTGTCGAAGCTACCAACTTGGTCAAAGCTACCAACTTGGTCGTAGATATTGATTTGTGTCGAAGCTCACAAACTTGGTCAAAGGTCGAAGCTCCCAAACTTGGTCGAAGTAAAAAGGTGGTCGCAGTAAAAATCCCGTCGGAGTGAAAAGTGAAATTATTTTTAAATATTGACTGAGCCCTAAACCCAAGTTTAGTCGGCTTGGTTTTGGCTATCAAAAGGCAAACCTCACTATTTATAAAGTATAAACAACAATGAAATGGACAAAATACACGCCAGACTGTTCTAAAAAAAAAATTCAAGTTTAACTTTCCATTTTGTATTATCTCTTAGGTTAACATGATTATATACTGTCATATGGAAATGAAATGCCAGATTAGACAATAAGTTATCATACCTTTCAGCAAAAAAAAGGGAAAATGGGCGTGTGGGGGGGGAAGGAGCCATGGAAATCATAGCAATGACATGTCTATAAACTACTAAGACTTAGCAACGCATTCCTGAACTGAGAGAAACTTTGGTCATAATATTCATACCAGCATAGTAAGTTGTTTAGCCTGCTCAACGCCTCAACATCTAGTTAATAATAAGGGATAATATGAAAACATGGGGAAGAAAAAAAAAAGGGGGGGGGGGATTTAAAGCTAAGTCGCATAAGCACAGCTGAGTACGAACCAAGCAACAGCGACCATTAATGGACGCTCCACTCTTTTAGGCGTCAGGACTGGATTAATAGGAAATCCCATTGGTTCATGGGTTATAAAATCTGTATAAAAAAAAAAAGACACAGTGACTGGAACAAACATTTTCTCTCTCTCTGAAAGGGACTCGTTCTTGCAACCGCGACCTGAGATGAGAGCCTTGCGCTCTACCAAAACTGAGCTAGATGAGCTTACATGTTGAAAACATTTACAAATCCACTTTATAAGGGATGAAAAACAAAATAACTGGTTTCAAAAAAACCCTACTGTTCAAATGAGAAGATAACTAGCGTAGGAACCAAGGCTTACCTTGCTCCTCCAAGACGTGGCAGAGCTGTTACAGAGCGAAGCTCCTCCAAAACGAAGGGGAAAATGACCCGAAGCTAGGGTTTGACCCTATTTAGGGTTTGTTTTCATTGCATAGTGGTGGAGTGTCGTGAGGAGGCCGCATGGTGTCTTCATGGGCTCTGTGTAGGGTAGAGTAGTAGTAAGGCATGCCCCACAATTTTTAGATTAAAAAAAAAATTATTATTAAATTATTTTAAACTTGAATTTAATTAAGTTTAAATTTAATTAATAGGAATTATTTAAATTGGGCTAAAGTTAATTGTTCAAGTTATGTAATTTAAATTTGAAAGGTTAAAATAAATGATAATTAATTGAGGCTAATTAATTAGTTTGTTAACTAATTAAGGTTAGCTAACTACTACTACCAATATAAAGTTTAAATTGTAATTAACCTTATTTTATTGGAAAGTATATGATAACCTATAATAAAATTTTAAAGGGCTGGAGTTTAAGAAAATATTAACTTAAATAGGCTTAAAACAATTTACCATAAAAACATTACATAGTACCGAGTGGCCTCAAGATGACCAGATCAAAACGTCTTGAACTGTAGCTCCTTTTGTAAAACACGCAGTTTAAGACTCAACCAACACGCCCTTTAGAAGCTAATAATATGATGTTGCTTCCATGAAACATGATCAATCATGGTAGGAAAATGCACTCATCGAGGATGAGGTCGAGACCGACCATTGTCACCACCACAACCATCCTCGCAAGCATCGCCACCGGCACCGCCAAGGGCAGCCTCCACTCCCGAGATGGAGGTCATACTGAGGTCCTTGAAAACCATTATGGCCACTTTGAACAGGAAGTCGGAGAGGATCGTAGAGGTTGAAACCACACACGTGAGCTGAGAAAAATATGAGAGGGCACAGGGCCTGAGGCAAGAACCGCTTCAAGATATTTCCAGAGAGCTGCAGAAGATCAAAATTCTTGATTTTTTAGGAGGACGACTGGGTAAGCATGCCAAAGCATGGCTCGAGGGTATGAAGAGGTGCTTCGCACTAAACGAGTATACCTCCAGTTCCAAGGCTAGAATGACCATCTTCCAACTAAAGGGAGATGCCATAAATTGGTGGTCAGACCTCGAGAAACAATTGCATCTTACTCCTTTGACTGTTTTGTGGGAGTTATTCTAGGAGAGGTTCAACATGAAGTATCTTTCGGCTTATTACAGGGACAACAAGTAGGTGCCTTTCATGCTTTGGTACAGGGAAATATGACGGTGGAAGAGTATGAATCTATATTCATGGACCTAGTAAAGTATGTTCCATACTTAGACTCGGATGATCGGCAGGTGGAGCGATTTGTGTATGGAATCAACTACAAGATCAAGGCCGCAGTACAGATGTGGAAGACATCTCCAGTTGCCATGGCAGTTGAGTATGCTCGCTATGCTGAGGATATGTCAGATGCAAAGGGAGGAATCAAGTTGATAGGATCCAATCAGTATGTTACAGGGAAGGCCCCACAACCGTACTTCAGAGGAGGACAATCCAGATCTCCTCCTTATGGTAACAGGGTTACTCCAAGAGATAACACTTCAATTAACTCAGTATCACAGGATTTGTCAGCAAACCATGGGAACTGAGGACGAACACAGGGCAATTCCTATAGAGGATCGAAAGGTTTTACAGGATCCAAGGGAAGGAACTCATCCCAGAGGACTCCTCCCAACAACATGCAAGAACCACCTAATGTCTCTTGTTGGGGATGTGGAGGTCCTCATTTTCAACGAGATTGTCCTAAGGGGCAAACCTGCAGCAAGAAGAAGGAAGGAAAAGAATCCATGGGAAATTCTGGTAACACTCATCGGATTCATGCAGATGTTCACAACCACTAGGCAGAACATCAGTCCATCGTAGTGGAATCCAGTGGTACAGTAAACAATGTGCAACATATAGTTTTATTTCACCATATGCATTAGATAAATGTGGTTTGGAATCCTGCGAGCATGGTGATTTTGAATCGGTCGAGATGGCTTCAAGGGTTAAACAAGTAGTAGGTCTTAAGGTAAGGGGGGGTTAAGTGTACTTAGGAGTATGCACCACTAAGTTGGATGCTTATGTCACCAAATTGGGGACCTACGACCTCATTGTCGGCATGGATTGGTTAGAAGGCCATAGAGCTTTCATGGATTGCTATGAAAAGAAAGTCTTGTGCCTTGATGATGAGGGTCAAGCAATTCAAATCCAGGGTCGAAGAGGAAAATATCCCTCTGTTTCATCTCCGCAATGAAAGCTAAGAGGTGTTTAAGATAGGGATGTCAGTTGTTTGTAGTTGACATGATGAGCGATAGTAAAGGACCTTCCTTGAATTCTTACCCAATGTTATCTGAGTTTAAGGATGTCTTCCCAAAAGAAATTTCGAGACTACCTCCAGAACGAGAGCTTGATTTCACGATCAAACTGAAACCTAGTGCGGAGTCGATCTCAAATACTCCTTACAGAAACCCGATGCGGAGTGGTATTTCTTCCTTTCAATTATCAATTTACTTCCCAACTCTCTTACATCACCGCCATTAGAAACCACTAAGCTGCAAGATAAATGTAGAAAATCCTTGTTGTCATGTTAAAATTCAACTTTGATCCCATCTTTTAAGACATGTTGATTCATAAATTTATGTGCAATGAAAAATCCTTGTTCTCATGGTCAAATTCAACATTGATCGCATCTTTTAAGACATGTTTATTCATGAATTTATGTGCAATGACTAGAATATTGTAAAGATTATTCCCCTTATGCATTAATGTGACAAGAGATTATGGTGGAGAATGTGTTATAATGTGTTGCTTACTAGAGAAATTTCGAACAGTGCAAGAGATATTTTCAGAAAGTGCGATGGTTCAGACACACAAAATACCATAAGAAAGCTTGTACATGATCCGCATGTGAACAAACATATGGAGCATTAAATGAGTGTCAGGTTTTTAAATACATGGCATGATAATTGGGAAATTGTTTATTATAATATAATGAACATATTGTTATACCCGTCGAAGGCCATGGGAGGTATATTGTATTTGATATGTTGTTGACTGCATATTATTTTGTCTTTGATCATCTATTTTTACAACATTTTTTACCTTGTATCTATAGTATTATATTCTTGTTGGATTTCATTTATTTTCTTAAAAAATATAATTTATTTAACATCATTCTAGGTTGATAACTTGAAGCTTTATTGTCGGGTGATTGTATTCCATACGTTTCATATATTTTTGTATAATAAATACATTAGTTTTTTTGACAATGACATCCAAATCCATTTAATTTATTGACAATGACAACCACCCCCATAGTATTCACCACCACTACCATCGTCACCGCTTCTATAGTGTACATTATTTGGTTTTTGATTATTTTCTACAGTTTTCTTAACACCATACAAATCCATCTTGCATCAATGAATGCAACTTCCTTTGCCACATTATTATACACTTCAGCTCACAGCGACCACCTGAATGCAACTTCGTTTGCCACATTATTATCCACACTGAGGCAGAATTGAAGTTGTAACAAATAATTTATATGGCAAGGAATTAATAGCAGAAGATATCGACATAATCTTTGGAAGTTTTGTGGTATTTATTTTTGATGAAATTGAAGGATGAGCAGATGCTCTAACCAGTATCGTACTCTTTCTCTTTGAATAATGAGCATATGCTCTAACCAGTACTGTACTCATGCTCTTTAAAGTCATCTTACAAGCAGGTAAGCTTCCAAATTCAACATGATCTTGATCTGTAACTTTATTTGTTTATGCTCACACTATGATTATGGTCACACCATATCATTGTTGCTTTGATTCATATTTCCTACGGTAGTAACTGTCACAACAGGATTTGAACCCAGAATCCGACGTCATCCGACATTTTGCACGGAAGTGTCAGACAGCAATCACTGAAAAGAATACTGATAAAAAAAAATTATATAGCCGTCGAATATCTGACACACTCGCGCTGGTTATCCGAAACACTGTCATCGGATATGCGACAAACTGGAGTCAGAGATCTGACCCTTTAGTGCCAGATCTCCGACGGTTGGGTGTCGGATATCCGACGCTCTGTGTAGGTTTTTTTTTTTTAATTGTAAGGTTTACATGATTTTAAATTTATGGTCCCATATTTTCAACGGTAACTATGTTCAAGGTGTCGAATATCCGATGCATGTCCATTATAAATATAAATTGTTTTAAACATTTCGACATGTTTGTTGTATAAGAGACGGACGATTTGCGAAAATTATTTGTTCCTTGATGGACGTTTTCAGGAATTGTTTTATTCTTCAACGGGCGGTTGTGGGAATTTTTTTTTTCATCGATAGACATTTTGCCCAGAATTTTTTATTCTTCGGCTTCTCTCCGTTTGACAAAATGTTGATGCGTGGAACTTGATTTTTTAATACAACCGATTATATTCATTAACGAAGTTTGTGACAAAATGTCAAATAGATTAAATATTCCGGATCCAAACGAAGACAACCGACAATTGCTTACTAGACTTGGGATGCAGTGAAATGAAGCGGTGATGGAAAATGTTATTGTTCGTGTACTCAATGCAGGGGATTTAAGAGGAGAAGAATATTGATCTCAACAACCACAAAACATTGCAAGGAACATGGACACGCTTAGGGGGGAACGAATATCGTCCATTTGTAGGTTTAGCATTATAAAGGTGATTATATTCGATTTTTTTGGTAATTGTATGTATTAATTTTTTTTTCATATATTAATGTATATGTATTGATGTTTCCATGTATTTATATTAAAGGAAAGACACCCTACAACATATCGTCCAGAGGAAGTGCTTTCAAAACAAGTTTAGGATCAGGATCATGGAGCATGTATGTTTAATGGAGAACAAGTGAATGATCATATTGAACAAGATGATCATGCCGATGTTGTAATTGAAGATGATGGTACAAATACATTGATCCATGATTCATTTAACATTAGAATGGATGATGATGATGATGTTGATAATGAAAATGATGATGACTTTGATGATGTTCACGATATACCTCTTCTCGATAAGGCATATGAACCCCTTTATGGAGGCTCCAAAACAAATCTTCTCTCTACTATATTGTTGATAATGAACTTGAACATTATGAATGGTCTTTCAAACATTGCAATCACACGGATGCTAAGGTATCTAAAATAATCCATCACATATATAGGATCGTGATAAATTTTATTTGTATTCCTCTAATAATTGTATTGTTAACTCATTATTGATCATCGTACAGATGAAGAGTGTTTCGTTAATATTATTTATTTATTAAATTAACAATTTTTATTTTTATTTGTATCTTGATAGATGAATTTTTGTTACCACCATCAAATATTTTACCTCGCACATATCGAGATTTATCTTCCATCATGAAAGAGATTGGAATGCATTATGAAGCAATTCATGCATGCCCCAATGACCATGTTATATATTATAATCAGCATGAATTTTCCACAGAATGTCTGGAATGTCATGTAAATAGATATCATACAGATAAAGTAACAAAAAAGGTGCCTCATAAGGTTCTTCGTTATATTCCCATCATTCCACGTTTGCAACGACTGTTCAGGTGCAAAAACATAGAGCAATTTATGGATTACCATGCCAGGAACAGAAGTCAAGATGATGTTATCCGAATTCCTGCAAATGGTACTGATTTTAGAGATATGGAGGAAAAGTGTCCTCACTTTAAAGAAGAACCACGTAATCTTAGGATTTCTTTGGCAGCATATGGTGTTAATCCATTTGCACAGATGAAATCCATTTACATGGTGTGGCCTATTTTTGTTATCAACAATAACATTCATCCATGGTTGTCAATAAAGAGGGAGCACATAATGTTGTCGATGATTATTCCAAGTTTTTTTGACAAAAACTATTTTATTTACAATGTAGTTGTGGCATCTTATTTGTCGTAATATGTATCTTAATTTCATATATATATCTATTAGTTTACTCTTCTGCATGGTTTATATATCTTAATGGTTCTCATAATGATATATTTTATATGTACTTCAAATTATGAATCAGGTAAGTTCCAATTCAAAGATATGAATGTATACATCGAACCTCTTATAAATGAGCTACTGAAGTTACGGAATGGAATAACTATGTATGACGTATCTATACCAATATGACAAAGGCAATTTCAATTCCATGCAATGGTTGTATGGACAATACACAATGCCCTTGGGTTAACTTCATTTTGTGGTTTGTAATTTTAAGTTCCACTTTAATTGCATTTAATGATATCAAGTAGTTAGAATATTTTATATATGAATATATTTGACATAGATATTCCATATCTAAATATTGTAAATCTTCAGACAAAGGGTAAATTTGCATGTCCAGTTTCTGGTCCTAAGATAAAATCTCATCATTCAAAAAGCTTAAGAAAGGAGGTGTTTGATGAGTATAGGCATTTCCTCTCTAAGAATCACAGGTATAGAACAACTGAAAGAAATCTTTTCAATGGGAAGCAGGAGACTGCATTAAAACCACGGAGAATGACACCTCACCTTTGGAAGATGCAATACAATATAAATCGTCATCATGGTACGTATGGATCATCGTATATGAATTGTTATGTATTTTAATTTTTATTGTGAGTTGTTTTTTGTAGTGGCCATATTTGATTTATGATGTAATTTATTAATTATAAACTAATATTCATGACATCCATCGTGATCATGAAGGCATTAACGGTCTTCCACGAGGAATGAAAAGTTATCCTATTCAATTCAGCAGGTTGCCCTACTATGAGCATCTAAAAATTTCTCATTTGTTTGATACAATGCATATTGGAAAGAATGTTACTGAAACCTTATGGCAACTACTAGAGCTGAGGAGGGAGAAAGATAAAGTTGTGAAAGTATGCAAAGACATTCAAGAAAGCAACCATGCAATGAAAGACGGCATCCAATTTCATACCAACGGAGAACAAGTTAATATAAATTCAATTCCATGGATGTTTACGGAGCAACAAAGCAATGTTGTCAAAGGATTAATGCGGAAACTTAAATTTCCTACCGGATTTTGTGCAAACTTGAAGAATATCATAACTAAAAAAGTTGATTTTGCGGGGGTCAAAGCACATGATTGGCATGTCTTCATCAAGGTAATTATTATTGTTATGTCCATATAATTTTTTCTTATTTGTATACTCTTTGTTTAATAAATGGCGTGGTTTGTATATTGATACAGTATTTTCTACCTCTCTCTCTCCCAGACAACT
>LPNX010440170.1:64153-80776 GCA_001517045.1 Pseudotsuga menziesii
GGTTGATAATTGGATCTCAAGGTTCAGAATTGGAGCTCACAGTTGATAATTGGAGCTCACGGTTGAGAATTGGAGATCACGGTTCAAATTTGGAGCACACGGTTCACGTTTTGGAGTTCACGGTTTCAATTTGGAGCTCATGGCTCAACGGGTAAGCATCATGACCTCCTTTTTTTGGGCATGTTATGAAAAGGGTTTTTGGGCATGTTGTGACAAGGGTTTTTGGGTGACAAGGGTTTTTTGTGCGTGTTGTGATGTTTGCTCCTTTTTGTCGATCTCAAAAAGTAGTGGTCCAATATTGACTTTCCTCAAGGGGGAGGGGACCCTATGCTATATAATTTGATACCATCAACCGCTCACTTTGGCAAAATTCTCTGGCACCTCGAACTCATAAACCTATTTCCCAATAACCAGGGTTGGGGTTTACCATCAGCACCCCTATTGGTCATTCTGTTCCTTAACATGCGGAACCGGAGCCTGGACTTTTGGCCTTAGAAGAGTTAGTTAATGAGTGTTGTCTTAGAACATGGCTCGATCAATATGCTCGTAAGTAAGTAAACATCATGCTCATAATCATGTTTCTTCTAGGGAAATTTCATCGAAAGGTATGGCTCATATAGTGTTGTGATGTTTGCTTTTTTTTTTCAAAGAAAAAAAACATAATTTTATTTCATCTGTAAAGAGACAAAATTACATTTTCTATATATGCAATGCATATTTGTAACCATAGTTCAGATCCCGTACAAAACAAAAGTCTATAAACACTACCCAAACCCATTCATCGGATGATAAATCACCCCATCTATCCACAAAAATAGAAACAAAGAACAATTTCATGGTACCAAGTTCGCTCCATGAGAACGACAAGCTAAAACTACCCATATAGTCAGCAGAATAGTAACGAAAATATCATCCAACAGTTCACAAACATAGAAATCAATACTGTCCAAAAAAAATAGCGAACATCTGACTCCAAGCCATAGATCAGCAGCAAAGTCTCATAACGTCTCTGTGATGTTTGTTGTGTATTCCAAACTGGACATGGGAAACACATGGATTACCAACATGAGGGAAAGCCATTGAATATGCTAATGCTTGGATTATAATAGACCAAGGAGATGTACTAGAAATATTTGCCTTGACTTGTTGATTTCACTGTTAAGTTGAACCTAAATGACAAACATAGAGGAGCACTAAGCAAGCTACAACACTTTGTAGGAAATCGAATGAGTATAGATATAATGATGTTAGTTCCTGGAGATCCTGTAGAGTGGATGCTTGGTTGCTCTATAGGTTCCAAATATTTAGGTTCCTCATTAGATGCTTCACTAGATGAATCATATATGGGGCCCCCAAAACTATGATTATTGATTTCAAATATAACATCCAACTCTTCATGAAATGGATAAATGCATGAATTTTCCATCTCGTCATCAAATAAGGGTTTGCCTACAAAATATTCCTCATCAGAATCTCAACAATATGGACCATCTAATTCAGATTATTTGGATGAGGTAATATAATAGGAGAATGGGTTCCTTTCATAACTAACAACCCAAAGGGTCTCTGTTTATATTTCCTGCTTCTTCACCAACTTCAATCTGTCCTTATCAGCTTCCAAACATGGGTTTTCTTCACTGTGCATGCATTTACATTGATTAGCTAACGACAGACCCAATTTGACAGTTTCAGCTAACCACCATTTGACCCATATTGGCTGATATGGATTCTGAAGTCTAGCCAGTATGAGCGTTACAATTAGTGGACGAACCCATCACATTTTGGTTCCAATTCAAATTGGTTTGATTGTTTTTATGTGAGTTATCTCAGCAACCGGTTCCCAAATAAGTTATTAAGCCAACTCTACCCAAATACGATGCTTAAGGGAGGTTTAGAGAAGATAATTGAAGATCATTATAAAAGCCCTAGGTTAGAAAGAAACTTGAACCTAACCCAGTATTTTCCAAATTGTAGAGACAACAGGGGTTTGCCAAAATTCTATCAAATGTTATGGATTTCTTCTTTAAGATGTTTTATTATAGAAACCTTATATTAGAAAGCAACTGTCCATGAGAACAAATTTCAAGAACTCTGTCCACATGAACTATATCTCACAAAAGATAAAAAGTGTTCAGCCAAGCAACGGTGACGACTCGTGGTATTATGCCTCACAAGTTTGCGATGTTGCAACCCCATGAAACATAATACCCAGAGTCGTTCCCATTATTAGCCAACACTTATTAGCTATTTTAGAGTTAGTGAATTGAAAGTGGCTAAGTTAATGCAAAAAAGAAAGGTAATAATTTTGACTAAATAGACTATTTTGATTATTGTACCTACATCTTCCACTACATGCGTTGCTTGCATGCCTCACCTATCTCGACGTACTATCAACATTATTATTATTGGTATGTGTACCTTCTCTCAATGAGGGTCTTAGTTTAGGGATGTATTGAGGTTTATACCACATATTTGCTAGCATATGCATCCAATACTTGATAGTTACTCGATCACTATCAAAGAACAACTTCAGCTCTATCATGTTAACCTTACTTCATCCAGCTAAAAGCAGTTCACATATTCAGAGAACACAATACTAAGGCTGATAGCATATCCAAAGAAGCATTAACCTTGACCTCAGGACATTTTTAGTTTACTGAATTCATTGATGGTGAATGTACTGATCAAAGCACTTTCCAGCTTTTACGGCCCTTATCACTTGAGTCTTTTATGTGTTGTTGCTATTGACATCCTTTGGATGATTGACATGGATGATCCCCTCATATTATTGATCTCTCTTGTTTATTGCTTCTTTGGATTATCTAATTTAGTATTAGACTTGAATTCTCTATCTGTTGAAGGTTAGTGATGTGGATGTATTCAAGATTCCTAGATTATAGGTGTTACCTTTGAAGGTTTGTCCAGTATTCCTGTGAAGCTGATCAATTGTCATCTGTTTGCTAGTGATGAACATAGTTGTATCTATTACATGTGTTCAGCAATAGCTGAAGTTGTAACTAAGTTACCTTTGATTTCAATGAAATAACAAGGAACTGATATTTTCCCCTGGAAAAAAAAGTTACTTGATCACTAATATCAATTGATATTCCATCACTCTTATGGGTCCAAAAATAGTGGAGATTGGCATCCTAAGGTTGAAATTTAGCATCCTGATTCCTCAGGAGCACTAAGAAAGCTACAAAACTTTGTAGTAAATCGAATGAGTAGAGATATAATGTCTTTAGATGACCTTTGTGGTGTAGACAGTTGGTTAGATTTAGAATTATTCCCTGGTTCGAGTGATATTTGACGTTTCCTTGCCCTTTTTCCATCCCTTGGTTTCATCAAATCATTGAGGAAGGAATGATATAGTTAATTTAAGAGCCTTTTGATTTGTGCTAATTTAAGAGCCTTTTGGTTCTTTCTAATCATATATATATATATATATATATAATCCATGGTGGTGAAGAGCAGACATTTCACTTGTGGTTTTTTTAAAGAAAAAAGAAAAATGTAGCCTATGATCATTTCTCTAGGATCCAGATTGGGAAAATTGTGGGACAATAGATTAAATTAATCATGCTGTACTCCCAAGAAATATCACCTGGAAAGTCATCAAACCAATCTCACCCAATAATACTGCTTCTATCACAAGCTACTCAGCTATCTCACCCACTAATGCTTCTATTTCTAGCTATATCACCTTCTACCGCTTCTCCCGTTTTGTACCATTGCTAACCGGATCTATTGTCCAAAAACAAATGGTATAACCCGAACCCATTGTACATGATAAATGGTCTAACCAAAACATACCCATTGCTTGCTAACTAACCTACCTTGACTGATTAATTGAACCAAGCGCTCATTTGAATAAATGGTCACAGCACTTATAAGTCCTCCACATCATTTTCCTGTGGTGTTGGAAATAGAACATTCACTTTAATCCCTTCAAGTGTGTATTTTGTGTCATGATTGGTAATATTTTAGGGTTCGTTGTCTCCAAATTAATAGAGTATGAAATATACCCTGGAAAGTTCAGACGAATGATGTTTGGGTCTTGAAGCAAGTACTAGGTTTTTTTATGTCCTCCAATTTTTTATTTGATGATTTTATGCCAATTTTCACCCTAGGGTTGAAAATTAAAATGGGAAAACAAGCATCATCAAGACAAGCTAAAAGGAATAAATCAGCAAATATTACAGACTGATATAAATGTATTTAAAACATTCTTTTCATTCCTGAACGTGCCAAGTAGCAGATCTGGAAATGTCCGCTCTTCACCACCATGGATTAGATATATATATATATATGATTGTTGAAGGTTACCACTGTGAAATATGCCTCTGAAGTGCTGGCTTATGCACTACATAGTCGCAGTGAAGAGGTTAAAACATCCACTCTACAGGATCTCCAAGAACTCAACATCATTATGTGTCCATTAATGTAAAGGCAATGTACTAGAAGATTTGCCTAGACTTGTTGATTTCACCGTGATGTTGAATGTAAATGATGAACAGAGAGGAGCACTAAGTAAGTTACAACACTTTGTAGGAAATTGAATGAGTAGAGATATAATGTCTGGAGCAATCTACATACATCCTTCACTTGAATGATGTTAGTTCTTAGCAATCCTAACATCATTCAAGTGAAGGGTGTATGCACACTGCTGCAATATCATGATTCGACCATGAGGTGCTTAGTTGACTGGAAATTGGGTTAGGTAATACTTTTCCATTAATGGAAAATCATGAATCTTATGGTTTATGCTTTGGGTCTTGAAGCAAGCACTAGGTATTTTGATGTCCTCTATTTTTTATTTGAACATTTTATGTCAATTTTCACCGTGTCTGATTTTTTTTGTCCCTCTTACAATTAACACGATAAGATGACCTTTGTGGTTTAGATAGTTGGTTAGCTTTAGAATCAACAAATATTACAGACTGATATAAATGTATTTAAAACATTCTTTTCATTCCTGAATTATATATATATATATATATGATTGTTGTAGGTTACCACTGGGAAATATGCCTCTGAAGTGCTGGTTTATGCACTTCAGAGTAGCACAGAGGTTAAAACATCCACTCTATAGGATCTCCAAGAACTCAACATCATTATTTGTCCATTACTATAAATGAATTGCACAGGAATTATACTAGAAGATTTGTGAGGACTCGTTGATTTCACGGAGAAGTTGAATGAAACAGAGAGGAGACTAAGCAAGATACAACACTTTGGCGCGCGCGCACATTGACACGCACGAAAAGTGTTGTAGCTTGCTTAGTGCTCCTCTTTGTTTCTCATTTAGGTTCAACTAAACAGTAAAATCAACAAGTACAGGCAAATCTTCTAGTACATCTCCTTTATAGTAATGGAAAAATAATGATGTTAGTTCTCTGGAGATCCTGTAGAGTGGATGTAAATGTTGGCTCAAACTCATACACAGGTTTGCATTAGTGTCCAACCAAGGTGGTCTATTATAGTCCAAGCATTAGCATATTCAATGGCTTTCCCTCATGTTGGTAATCCAAGAATTAGCATATTCAATGGCTTTCTCAAAGCCTATTTTTCCGTTGTTCGTCACTTTTCATAGGGCTATTCATGCCCAAAACTGCCTTTTAACCCTCCAATTTGGCCCAGATTTAGATGTACGCCTGTTCGGTGATGGATAAGTGCACGAGGGTGCCCAAGATGGTGAAATAGGGTTGCTTCATACCCTTTTTTTACTGCCAAATAGGTTTGTTTGTGCCCAGAATTCATGTGGATGCTGCTATAAGGCATATGAATGAGATTTTAGGGTTGCTTTCACCCACAGATTTCTCATTTTCATAGCCAAAATTGCAAAGACCACCTCCTATTGCCATTGATCATCATCTTTTATTGCTGCAATGTGCCAAGATCTGAAACTTGGCCTAATTATAGCTGATTTGAGATGCTTTAATGTTTGTTGTGACCTTCATAATGCTCCCAAAGTGCTCAGATTTGTCCCTTTGATGCTCACACTTGATTCTAGAGTTGTTTATGCCCATAGGACTGCCCAACATTGCTCCTAGTGTGACATTGAAAATACCAAGTTTGTTCTTCATCATCAGCTTTAGAATCAGCAAATATTATAGACTGACATAAATGTATTTAAAACATTCTTTTCATTCCTAAACGTGCCAAGTAGCAGATCTGGAAATGTCTGCTCTTCACCACCATGGATTAGATATATATATATATATATATGATTGTTGTAGGTTACCACTGGGAAATATGCATCTGAATTGCTGGCTTATGCACTTCAGAGTAGCACAGAGGTTAAAACATCCACTCTACAGGATCTCCAAGAACTCAACATCATTATTTGTCCATTACTGTAAAGGAATTGTACTAGAATATTTGCGAGGACTTGTTGATTTCACGGAGAAGTTGAATGAAACAGAGAGGAGAATAAGCAAGCTACAACACTTTGACACGTGCACACATTGACGCGCATGAAAAGTGTTGTAGCTTTTTTAGTGCTCCACTTTGTTTCTCATTTAGGTTCAACTAAACAGTAAAATCAACAAGTACAGGCAAATCTTCTAGTACATCTCCTTTATAGTAATGGAAAAATAATGATGTTAGTTCTCTAGAGATCCTGTAGAGTGGATGTAAAGGTTGGCTCAAACTCATACACGGGTTTGCATTAGTGTCGACCAAGGTGGTCTATTATAGTCCAAGGTATTTTGATGTCCTCTATTTTTTATTTGAACATTTTATGTCAATTTTCACTGTGTCTGATTTTTTTTTGTCCCTCTTACAATTAACACGATAAGATGACCTTTTTGGTTTAGACAGTTGGTTAGCTTTTGAATCAGCAAATATTACAGACTAGTATAAATGTATTTAAAACATTCTTTTCATTCCTGAACGTGCCAAGTAGCAGATCTAGAAATGTCTTCTCTTCACCACCATGGATTATATATATATGATTGTTGTAGGTTACCACTGGGAAATATGCCTCTGAAGTGTTGGCTTATGCACTTCAGAGTAGCACAGAGGTTAAAACATCCACTCTACAGGATCTCCAAGAACTCAACATCATTATTTTTCCATTACTGTAAAGTGCTCAGATTTGTCCCTTTGATGCTCATACTTGAGTCTAGAGTTGTTTATGCCCATAGGACTGCCTAGCATTGCTGCTAGTGTGACATTGAAAATACCAAGTTTGTTCTGGAAGCCCTAAATAGGGCCAATTCACCTTGGTGTACTGGTTTATTGTTAGAGGAAGGCCTTCTCTCATTATTTGAGGAACATTCACCCTTGGAGACACATGCATAAGGGCAGTGTTCAGCCCTACCAAAGGAGAAAGTGATCATTTGAAGCATGCTTACACTAATTTATACACCATTTCATGAGAGATATTACATGCTTGGAGGTTACTCATTGAGCTAGTCCACTTGGAAGGTTGTTCACGTGGTTCATGCCCTATTTTGTGAAGAACATTTTTGTATTTGGGGGTTTCTTTATAGATTGACTATTGTGCACATGGGTGGCATCTAGGGCCTACAAAGAAAGTTGTGTTTTACTCCAAATAGTGTTATGATGTATAGGAATCCTACAAAGCTAATTGACTCAACAATGAAGTAGGTTTAGAGTCTAGATGTTTATATTTCTAGGTTTTTTTTTTTTGAATTGAAGTGTCATGTGTGTGACCTGTGCATTCCCACATTCACTTGGTCAATTTAGTATGGATTGGGATGAATTGACCATTTTGTTACTGATCCATTCAGTCATACCCTGATTTGCTTGGTTCAGTACCAAACTTGTCATTCCAATCGTTTCAAAGGCCAAGTCAGCTTGGTTGGGGGTCAACTCGGTTGACTCAGCCACCTCGATAGAAAAACACTTGATTAAATCCGCAACTATTATTGTTGAAAAGGGGGTAGGCCAGTAAAAGGAAAAGGCAATGTTAGGAAAAGGAAATGCAAGCAATAAGTAAAAATGGAGAATTGTATGTTACTAAAAGAGGGGCATACATAAGAATTCTTAGGGCATACATAAATTTTTGCATACAATCCAATTAGTATCATAAATTATGAGAGAGATCAGAAAAACATCCCTACACAAATATTAACCGATAAGTATGGTTTTGGTGTTTCATTTGGGGAATAAAATCCTATAAAAATAGTTGTTATTATGACTCTTAAAGGGTCCTAGATGAGATCTTTGCACTTTTAGGCAGTTCAACTTTCAAGCAAAAGAAGCCATAAACAACAAGTATGTGCACCCTAGAAAACATGGAAACGATCATAAAACATATTAGGTAAAATGGATAATCATCTACAACATCACAAAATCATTCATGGGAAAACTAAAAACCACTTAAAGGAGATATGTTCTTTGAAGGAGATAGTACATTAAAGGAGAACCTCCAGGTTTTGTATAGACATATATTGGCATAAATTGTAGTGTTATATTTGATGCATATGCATAACATATCGTCTCAAGCTTGACAACGTTGAAAGGCTAAAGTACAATGGCCACAAGCATACATATGAAGCTTATGAAGCCTACCCAATTCATGTTAGCAAAAGGCAATGCAAGCAATAAGTTAGAATGGAGACTTGTATGTAACTAAAAGAGGGGCATACATTAGAATTTTTAGGGCTACCAAATGCCCACACCTATTAACGAAACTCATTCTTGACAAGCTTTTTCTTTAACAAGTTTTTGGCTTACAAGTCTTTCCAAGTTCTTTTTCTTATAAGTCTTTCCACTTTTTTTGCTGGTATTTTGCTATGATTATGCCAAATTTGTTTTTGGCCATGGTGCAGGTAGAACCAAACAGGTATTTGTTAGACCTGTCTTCCTCCAGCGAAGGGAGTTTGGGAAGGCTAGAGGAAAGTGAGACATCCAGTATGTCTACACGAGCTAGATCAACTAGATGTCAGAAGATCAGAAGAAAATTCGACAAACGCATGAATTTTTTTCTCCAAGGAGGGGGGGTCATGTTCCTATGATGATGAGACAGTGGGAGACATCGACGTGCCCTTAAGGTACCAACACCTAGTGAAACAATGGGTGCCTAGTGATCTTCCTAAAGTAAACATTGTTTTTTGTGTGAATGAGAGGATATATAGAATTGCACCATCCTCATTGCATGGATTGGGGTTGTTTTGCATGGACGGCATAAAGGTTGGATACGGTAGATGTACAGAATTGATGGAGTATGTTGGACCATGTTACAACTACAGTGATTGGATGCGCCTAGTCCAATATACACGAAGTATGCGTAGATATGGGTTGTCAGCGAATTATATACAACTGAAAGACAAAGCTCAAAATAAAGGAGCAACGATGTACATGGACAGAAGGCCAAAAACAATCGGTAATATTGCAGGGTTTATAAACAGTGCACAACCAAGGTCTACATTAAAGCAACCCAACTACATATTCGAGTCGCGTGAAGGAAACCGTGTCTTTGTATGTGCAATTAAATCAATAGCTGCTGGCGAAGAACTACTTATTGATTACAATTTGAATCGTGTAGATACAAACAATGTTAGTATGGTTGTGGTACAACAAACTATTTAACCACCCTTTTATTAATTATTTTAACATCTATAGGAATTTTTGTTAGCATATAATTGAAATTATCTACTTTTCATGTTTCCTTATGTAACTTTTAGTATGTTTTTGATGCAGGGTTCTCTCAGGGGCACCTCCATCTCCGTATATGTTTGTCGACCCAAGTCAAGGCAGCAGGTATACATCGATATTGCTAATGTAATATTAAATTTAGGATGGACATACATATATGTTGTTATGTATTTTCATTAGTATATTAGGTTCGTTTATATAATATTATCTATTTTTCATGCAAAGTGTTGATCAGGGAAGCCAACTGGCTATTGATCAACCGACCACAGCATTAGGGCAACAGCCAAACATGAATGTAATTCTCCATTTCAAATACTTTAAAATCGTAAACATGTATATCGTGACACACTATGTTTATTTTGTTATGTATTCTTTTGTTTTTATCGTTGCGTTCATGATGGTAATGTTGTCTACCTTTTTTGCAAATTGACCGAGGAAAGTCCCCCGCTGTTGATCAGACGACTGGAGCCTCGAGGCAACCAGTAAACCTAAATGTAATTCCACATTCTAAATACTTAAAAAATGTACACATATAAAACATGTAGCATAGTGTTTATTTTTGTTCTGTATTTGTTAGCTTATACATATTGCGTTCATTGTGATAATGTTCTCTACTTTTTTTGCAGGTGGCTGATCGAGGTAAATCCCCATCTGTTGATCAGACCATGCCCTCGTCTAGGCGTCAGACAATCCTAGATGTAATCCCTAATATAATTATTTGCGCACACTATATTTTCAAAGACTAAGCAATTTTTTATATATTTCAATTGCAGACAGGGGATTCCGTTTATCAAACGACGTCTCAAAACTCTTGACAGAATGAGGTCTCTCGGTTGATGAGAGATAGTGAAATTAGAGAGTCTGCAGACCCATTGAGGGTGCTACAAAGGACAAGGAAAAAAAATGAGGAACTGATTCATCTGACATTGGCAATTCCACTAACAGAAGGGCTCGAACAAAGGATTCAATTGTTGTTACAGCAACGTAAACAAGTGGACGTAAGTTATCGAATAAAAATGTAAATTCATTTATAAAAAATTTATAATATTTGGTTTTATATGCTGTTGAACTTATAATACAATGGTTTGAATTTACAGCGCGCTATGGAGATTATCAGTGGTGGTCAAGGCAATGTTGGTCCTAGTGACCAAACCACTCCACGTACACCACATACTGCACCCATATTGTCCACTGAACAATTGCCAACACGCTCTGTGACACTGCCGAAAGCAATGGAGGGTGCAACCGATGTTGTCCCACCCACAACAAATGTTGTAGAAGAAGGGGTGGATTTCCTGGATCTTCTCATGTGACTAGCACTGGTTCAATAAAGTGTACATTTTTTGTGAATGAAGAACTGGTTCCAATAAAGATAGAGAGGATTCCAGGTCATTATAGATTGTTCAATTTATTTTTTATAATTTGTGTCTAATATACCGATAATATTTTCTAGTGTTCACTAATGATGGCAATAATGTTTTTCAGGAAATGATATATTTTATGAACATATGAATGATTTGGCCTTGGAGATCTTCGGGCCCACCATCCGCACAATGTGGAACAAGCAGCCAAAATCTTTAAAGGATGATCTGACTAATTGATTGGTTATTTTGTTTGAAAAAGATACCTTCGATACATCGAAGGTACTACAGAAGGCTAGAAAACATCTAAAGATTGTCCGAGACCAATATAGGGTTCACCTAGAAAAGAACCCTAGGTATGAGCGCCCTCTGATGATTCCATCTATGGAGTGGAAAGCCCTGGTGGAAGATGGAAAAGAGAAGGGCCTGAGAAAATCAGGAAAGATACCACCAAGTCAAACGGGGAGGTATGCAATACATTCCAAAATGTAGTGGTAAGCCTTATTATTACTAGTTTTTATATCAATTTTGGTACATCGAATAATGTAATTAAAAACTTAATTAGGCTCTCGGACACATCTAAGGCCACAAACACAAGAATTGAAAAAATTGGCCAACACAAGCTTGGGCCTGGTGGTTACTCCAACTTGGCGGCCCGATATGTAAGTATCGCAAAACCCGAATCTGCATCCAAATATCATACATATTATTATTTTTGTTTTGTTCTGACAAAAGGATTTAAAATTAATGACATAATGCAAATATGAAGGCCAACCGGTTCAAAGAATTGCCCAGTGTGGATTACATGAAGCTTGGCTTCGAACAGGGCTTTGATGCCGTTGTTGAACACCGGAGAAACTTGTCTAGGAATACTGCACGATCTTCTGTTGATCCATCTGGTGCCCAAGTATGTGAAAAATGTATAGTTTAATGATAATTTATTAATGCTCATGCAATTTGTTCTTTATAAATAAACTAACATAAAATATTTATTTCTTTTTGTGCAGGAAAGTAATGATCCCATTCATGTCGAGGATGTAGTACATGACCAACCAAATGAAGATCATGCTTCTCATCCTGGTAATGAATTTATTAATGTGCTACTATTTTTTATAGACCATTGTAGATGATGAACATTAATTATAATTCTACACAATTCAACTACAGAGCATGTAGCTGCAGATCATAACACGGAACAGGTTGGGCCAGTACGAGAAAATGTTGAACATGTTGATGTGCACATGGCAGGTAAAAACACACATTCGTAATGTTTTTTAAATGAGTTACTCGTATTTATCAAAATATAAATATATTAATGAAAGATTTTGACATTATTGCATAAATTCATCGCCCCTCGCCTAAAGTTCAAAACCTGCGAGCAGACTAGTAGGGATACCGATGATCAAATTCCCGAAGATGTGACTCTAACTAAATATTTAAAGAGAAGAAAAGTAAAAAGGAAGTGACTAAACAAATTTTGAGTAATTCTTATTTATAAAAAAAAAAATTAATGGTTTTTTCCTCTGTTTCATGAATGAATGTTTGAATGAATGCTCATGCAATTTGTTCTTTATAAATAAACTAACATAAATTATTTATTTCTTTTTGTGCAGGAAAGTAATGATCCCGTTCATGTCGAGGATGTAGTATATGACCAACCAAATGAAGATCATGCTTCTCATCCTGGTAATGAATTTATTAATGTGCTACTATTTTTTATATACCATTTCAAATGATGAACATTAATTCTAATTCTACACAATTCAACTACAGAGCATGTAGCTGCAGATCATAACACGGAACAGGTTGGGCCAGCACGAGAAAATGTTGAAAATGTTGATGTGCACATGGCAGGTAAAAGCACACATTCGTAATGTTTTTTAAATGAATTACTCGTATTTATCAAAATATAAATATATTAATGAAAGATTTTGACATTATTGCATAAATTCATCGCCCCTCGCCTAAAGTTCAACCCCGCGAACAGACTAGTAGGGATACCGATGATCAAATTCCCGAAGATGTGACTCTAACTAAATATTTAAAGAGAAGAAAAGTAAAAAGGAAGTGACTATACAAATTTTGAGTAATTCTTATTTATAAAAAAAAAAATTAATGGTTTTTTCCTCTGTTTCATGAATGAATGTTTGAATGAATGCTTTACTGAATGGTTTACTGATTTTTTTTTATTTTTTATTTTTTTTTAGGCCATTGACTAAATTAATGGTTTAATGAATGAGTTAATGAATGGTTTAATGAATGGTTTTTTCAGCTGTTGAATGATTGAATGGTTTAATGAATGTTTTAAAGAATGATTTAATGAAATCATTTTTCAACTATTGAGTGAAATAATTTGCATTGTAGATGCATTGTTATTTGCATTGTGAAATAGTGAAATAAATTGTTATTTTCAAGTATAGGCATTGGGTTTGGGGAGTTGAGAGTGATGTGAGGGGGGGGGGCATAAGAGCTTCCACCTTCACGTGGTTGGTCCTGTTTAATAGAGAAAATTTAATTATTCTCGAAACAAAGAGGAGCTCAATGAATGGTAAGGAAGAATACATTAAAAAACATATATTTCTACATTTTTACTGTGTAATTTTCACTATTGCTATTTGACTCCTCCATTGGAACTTGTTACAGATAGCGTTGAGAAACATTTCCATAGTTAAGAGGCAAGAAATGGATTTTTTATTAGATCGATGGCCTTATATACATAGTATTTTTGGTTATCCATGTTTTATCAGGTGATATATTCTTAACAATTAATTTACTTGAATAGTTGAATAGTATTGTAATTTACATTGTAATAGAATTGTATTTATTTAGATTGGTTTTGTTATTTTCATAAACAAACATAAATATATTTGATGGGTCCTAACATGAAACTATTGCAACAGGACAAAAAATGAAGTATGTTGAATGATGTTTTGAAAGGTAAAGCATAAAAAGACAGTGTGAAGATCCACAAATCAAGGTATAATTATGTTTTCTTTTGTTTGATTGAGCTGTATATTGGGTATTTATGCATGTGCACACACATACATTTAATTGATGACAATGATTACCATACATAGAGGCGAACTTTGTTCTATCTGATCTAAACAATTACCTTAAATATTTTGATTTATCATGATAATTGGTCCCTTGGCAATACTTTACCAATACCATATATCTAGGACAACAAAATTAAATGTAGGCATTTCATTACAAGAAATTTGATAGGCATTTGAGTTTGATGGGAATATGAAAGGTCAAAAGACAAAAAAAGATAGATAGACTTGTGAGGAAAATGGTATCTGAAGCGTTGTTTCCCTATTATTCTGCATGAGTATATTGTTATCTGCCCCAGTTTATCTTTCTCCAGTAGTTTTGTAATTTGTTTCTT
Organism: Pseudotsuga menziesii; assembly: GCA_001517045.1. NCBI lineage: Eukaryota > Viridiplantae > Streptophyta > Pinopsida > Pinales > Pinaceae > Pseudotsuga > Pseudotsuga menziesii. The sequence continues at coordinate 78,530 of LPNX010440170.1, forward strand.
AATCTCATATCTTGTTCAACTTTAATGGTTGATTTTGCAGTGGTAAACCTATGTTTATATTTGTGCTTATCCTTGTAGGTTGTGAGTTGGGCATGGTACACATTGGTATTTTCAGTTTCCATTGTAACTTTTCACCCCAACATCACTGTGCACTTTATTACTCATAATTGCTAATTTGTTACAAAGTCTTCTTTGTGCAAATCTTTTATTAGGCATCTATATCTTTCTGTATTGCTTCCAATTTATTGCCGAGTTTAAAGTGGTCACTTAGAGCAAACATCTCAACTCTGGAATACAAAAGAAGAATGACTGCATTGATAATTATAGTAACAAAGTATTGAGATCTGCTTGAAAAAATAAAGATCTATTTGCTACTTTATTTCTGGAAGGCATTGTTTGAATGGTTAAGTTATAAAAACTGTTTATTTTTGTTTTTTTCAGGCAATCTTCCAGAGGTATCCATGGCCTGAGAAAGAGTATCAGTCATTTTCACTGATTTAGAATGATAGATCACTATATTTGGTATGACATATTTTCGCTTAAGGCAACATTTTCACATTTGTTGGAAACAGTTTCGATGTTCTTTCCCAAGGAAAATATGTTTTTATTGAAGAAAGCCCATTTGCAGCCATGACTTTTGGTGGTGTTGATCCTAATCACTTAAAGGGTAAGAATCAATATGCTCCTGTTACTCGAAACGGGTACTGGAAGGTATGTAATAGAATCATGTTCGTTTTCCAGGTTTAAGATTGATTGTATTTAAGGATGAACACATGCATACCATGTTAATTGTATGAGTCAATATAGTTACTAGTAGGTATGTCATGGGATTAATATACTCTAATAAATTTATTTTGCTATTTCCTTCAGTTTGACATGGGAGACTTCCTCATTGATGATCAATCAACAGGTCAGCATACAGTCCATCTTATTCAACTGGGCACATGATTGCTTATTAAGGAATATTATGAAAATATTGATGGCATTTTATGAACATTTTGTTGCAGATTTCTGTGCTCGAGGTTGTGTTTCTATTGTAGATTCTAGAACTTCTTTGCTAGTTGGTCTATCGATAAAGCATGCATACCTTTGATCTTTTGTAAATTTCTTGTATAAGTTAGTGGTGTTTTCTAGGTTTGTGCATGATATGCTATTGTTGTAAAGCATAATTGTTTCATAGCCACACCAAGGATATAGGGCAGAAAAAGCTATTTCAGAATCATAACCAACAGAGTATTATCATTTAAACCACTTTTCTTTGAAATCAACATAAGTAGACAATTTTATCAGCTAGCAAGTGTAATAACAACCATCATGTATCATCACATAGGCATTATTATCATCATTTAGATTAACTGTAAATAATACTATATATCAACATGAATTACCAGCTGAGTTAACCGTCCTTTTAAGGGTTTATACAAGTTCTCCTTAGCCTGAAAAGAATGCTTTTGGAAGGCAGAATTCAATTATATTGTTGAGATTTCCCCATAACTCAAATATGACACTAACTTGGTTGATTTTGCAGGTATTTTTGATAGGTTTTAGGGCTAGAAACGATAGTAACACTGATCAGTAAGGAAAGAGTCCCTAAATTTCCCTACTAAAAAATTAAATGGGGTCGTTGTAAGGCATAAAGCAACCTTTTATCAAGGCCAAATTATCCCAACCCCTAAAACATGTCAAATATGAAACCCTAACTATGACTTTTGACTGGTTTTTTTAGGTTACTTCTCAAGTTTGTGGATGTAGACAAGAATATAGGTGACGCACTGGAGAATCTAGGGCTAAATAGGTAGATCAAAATTTGAGGGTGGCTTATAATTTGAAAATTGTTGTTATTTTTGCATTATTGAATTTTATAAATTTCTAAGGTTTTCTAGTTTATAAAAACGCAGATCTAATCTAACACTACACTAATCACACAAATGCGTATATTTACACATGAAATACTACATTTTGATCAAAATGACAAATCTTAGGGTTTTTGTGAAATTTACTTCAAACCCAAGGGCATGAGGGATGGTGATCAGCCTCCCTCTTGGAATATTTCCCTAAGCCTCACCAACTAGGACTTCCAAAAACAACCTCTAGGGTTTGTTGGAGGATCCTAATTAGGGAAAAATTCAGAGATCTAAGTACAAACAAGAGAAAAATCCTTCAAGAGGATGTTTTATAACATGTAAAAGTTGACAAAAGCTGGTAAAAATCCCTAATTCAGAGAAAACGCAACATTACAACCACCAT
>LPNX010440170.1:80949-114059 GCA_001517045.1 Pseudotsuga menziesii
TTTGGTTGTCAAAAGTGGGCCAATCTAATGCTCCTGCAACTCCACAGCCATTGTAAACCAGTCTTTATATGGAATCAATTGGTTTATGCTCTTCAATATGAAGGCCCTCTTAAAGATTGCCTCTTTGTACGAAGTCATAGACAATAAGGCATTCCTTGCCTCATGTATAATAGCTAATACAAAGTAGTTAAATGGTAATCGTTGTGCTTAATACTTAGCCATCGATGCTGGTTATAATGGAACATTATGTTTGCTTGTAGTAAAAAGCAACTGTGAAGCCTTATAGAGTTTCTCTTCTTCCGGCAAATACTTTAATATTAGACAGTGAGATATCTCGACTTCAATATCTATTTGTTTTAGCAGCCAAATCCTTCATAGAATCCATTCACTACATCAAAGGCATTGACCGACTGATCATTGGTCTTCTTATAAATAAATATTTCATAAAATCTCTATTGCCATCTCTCCAGGAAAATAAAGGGATTCACTAGCTGCAAAAGGATTGGATAGTATAAACTCATGCTCCCAGCCTGTAGAAAACACAACAGCAACACAAAGCATAAAAATGGAAAGCCTATATAATAAATTACAAAGGGAAATGCATGATAAATTTGGATAAATTGGGTAATAAGGGAGATCAATGTTTTTCCTACATTGCCAGCCTCTCCCAGGGATCCACTTGTCACTATTTTGCTGTCTAAGTAACGACAGAGGGAATCGTTGTCTTTGAAAGGCAGTTGAGCAAGGATACATAGTGATGTAGCTTTGGGAAGGTAAATTGTTGTCTTTGATAGAAGATAGACAGCAACAAACACAACGATTCCTTTTGGAAGCAAAGACAAGTAAAAACATCAATGAACATCCAATATGGACTCGCCATCTAGAGTTAAATAGTTATATGAGCTTAGTAGAAGCAAATTATTGTGCATGATGACATGTGTGCATTGGAAGCTCAATGATTTAGTTTGGAAGGACAATAGGCTTTGCTGGGGAAGGCAATTACTGCTCAAATCACCAAATCCTGAGCCCACATGCATGACAAATCGTTGTCTTGAGGGACCATATGCAAAATAGTTGTTGTGCCTGGGAGGAGCCTGCTTTAATGTACAACAATTTAGCCTAGGAGAAGTTTAAATGCTTTGCTAGAGGAAGTTCCTCTGTAAGCCACCAACTCCCCGGCCCACACTTGTTATCAAATCACTATAACTAAGTGAAATCTTTCAATTTTTTTTTGTTAAATCTACCAACAGGCGTCGTTTTTCCGACGTTCTTCTAATGCTTCGGTGAAACCTTCCGACTATAGTGTCATGACTCCAATGCTTTTGACCGTCGAACGACCGACGCTTCAAGTGTCGGGCCAAGTCGAATATTCGATGGTGTCGCCATTCCTCCAACCCTTTTCTCGTCGAAAGGCCGACTCTTCAAGTGTCGGATGGCGTCAAAAATACAACACTTTCTGGATAAAAGTACTAACGGTGTCACCATTCCTCCGACACTTCTGTCCATCGGAAGGCCAACTCTTCAAGTGTCGGATGGTGTCAGATTTCCGACGGTTTATGCAAGTTTTGATTGACACTTTGGAAGAGAAAATGGTCAAATAGGCGACACCATGGTGTGTCGGATCTTTCACCCACATTGGTAGGATGTCGAAGATCCGACGTTATGCCACCGACAGCAAAAAAAAGTGTATGTGTCGAAAATGCGACAGTGAAGTGTCGAATTTCAGACATGCAAGGTGTTGGATTTTGGGTTGAAATTCTGTTGTGCGTTAAAAAATTTATGTTTTTTTGGGGGGTCAAATTCCAAGTGAATTCCAGTTCATGACCACTTTAGTATGATCATGACTCCCTGCATTATTCATGGTTAGCATGTTTTAACACAAAAAATGTGGGAGGCACTCACAAACATTACTAGCAACAACATGTCTGGGCATTTAAACAATTAAAAAATAGATGCATGTGAAGTCAAATATCAAACGATTATCATTGTTGAGTCATGATGCACATGCACAGGCTAAGTGTTCGAGCATTTAAACAATACAAACGATTAAAAAATAGATGAATGTGAAGTCAAATACTGAACCACTATCGTTGTTGAGTCATGAAGCACATGCACAAGCTTGGTGTAGGTGCCCAAACTTTAATTTCAGATACTCTTGCTATTGCTTCAACACTTTCTATATATGTTTGTCCTTTTCCCTTATCTTTGTCTTTTTATGCCTTAATCTCTGAGAAAGGGCTTCTTTCTCTTCTGGAGCCTTAGCTTCATGTTTGTCTACCTATGTTAGAGCTATAGTAGTGCTTATTAGGGAGCATTAACTTTTCATGGTTGGACAAAGCAAAGCGTTATACCTATCCTAAAAATTGAAAAATAGAGAGCATTAATGTTTCATTAGTAAAAAGTAAACTCAAAGCGAAATGTGTGTCATGTACCTTAATACTTGATACATAAAGGTTGTGGAAAAAATATTTGTTTCCTGCATAGAATTATTGTATCGGATAGAGTAACTATCTAATTTATAAAGTATACATAATCTACCTTTATATGTTTTTGCAAGTTTCTGTTCTTTATTTTAATAATATAAATGGCCCATTACTCTTTTATTTTATAATGTTTTTTAACCATGGTTTGAATGAAAACTAAGTAAAATTCAAAGTGCCATGATCAATGAAATGCAAGCAATCCAATGATGGAAGAAATCTTTTAGACAAATTCCAACGAAGTCATTTCATCCTGGAGATACCAATAAATCAATCAATATGTTATTTTCTTTGTTTAAGATGACAAATTGACTATCTCCAAAGGGCCCAAAAAAAATTTTACACAGATAAATATGTTGAATTTTTCTCATGGAGCCAGCTTCCAAGACTCTTGAAAGATTGTATTGTCAAAGCCACAACTCACCCAAGACTTCCAACAAAATCAAGTTTACAATACTCTTAAAATATCCCTACATGATTCCATGATGCAAGAACTTTTAAAAGACCACATGACTCTAGTCTGCAATATTTTTAAAATCCCCCAGGTGTGGGTGTTGTGGACCTTTTAATTGCAACAATTACTTGAGACTTGCACCTACCCCGACCAAGTGCGATGGACCATTCAGTTCAAGAGACTTTTCTATGGGAGTATTAAGATGAAGCATGGCCTACCAACCATCATAGGTAGAGCATATATCTAGCAAGCATTTACTTGGTCTTGCATATGATTCTTTGGGGCACCTAACACACCCAAATAAGCCTGCATTTGCATGAGCTTGGAATGGAAGCTTCGAGACACCAACATTTGCATGGCTCCATGACAGTCAACAAGTGTTTAGAAAGAATGTGAAGCTCAGGGTATGATATGACGCATATACAACATCCCAAATCTTGAATATAAATATATGCAATGTTCTGTTAGAAAATTGCATACACATTTTTGGCAGAGAATTTGCACAAAAATACACATACATAAATGCAAAATTTACACTCCAATTATACACAAAATTGGCAACAATTTACATGCAATCTGCATAGGAAGTCAAACTTTCAATTTGATGTGCTGAAACCCTACTATGCATATAGTAAGTTACAATACCAAACCCTCATTCAATTCCTGCACTTTTGAATAACCTTAAATAAAAAAATATAAGTATATTAGAAACTGCAAAAAGAAACAAACACATGATAACAAGTAGAAAAAACAGAGCTACAATGCTTCTTATATCTCCAATGCATTTCCTTGGCAAAAACCTTAGAATTCCTACTCATTTATTTCAAAAATACCCCTACACAAACCCATGGGCCCTGAAATTGTAGATTCCAAAACATTTCTAGACCCAGAAGGCTCAGTCATCGATTGAGAAATGGGGGCTCTAAAATCATGGATTCCAAAACATTTCTAGACCCAGAAGGCTCAATCACTGATTGAGCACTGATAGCAGAGAAACAACGAGATCAGCTTGTATTTGTTTACTTATTGAATCAACATAAATAGGTAGAAATGGGCAGGTATCCGATTTGAAAGGTAAACTTCCTTAACTATTTGAAGTGCTTCATCTTGAATGGCCTCCTCTTTATTCATATGGGTCACTACCCTATGTCGATAAAGAAATGGTTAAAATTCCCCCATCGATCAGATACATTGGTTTGAAAGTTGTCGGGCACATGATTATTTGAGTGAAGGAGAATGGTGTTAGATATGATGCAGAAATATATTCGTATGGTTTCTATATCTAGGTTTCTTGTTCAAACAACTCCTATGTTGTAGGATATGATCCACCTTTATTGGATCTAGTTTAGCTTATGATTTTCCTATATATGTAACTTTCATTTGTTAATACAATTGAGTTGAGTGTTTCTCCTCATGTCTGTCTAAGCGAGCCTTTGTACTCTACTGGTTTCCCTCATCAATTTCTCTAATTTGGTATCAGAGCCAAGTTGTGGGCTGCTGTGAGGGAACCAGAAATTTAGAAGAGTGTTGGGCATGAGTGTGGATTCCTGAGAGTTTCTACCCGATCATTGTAAAGGATATCACTACTCAAAGGAGAGCTAATCCCTGCCCAATCAATATATTGTTGTTAGATCACCAGCGTTGGAGAAATCGTGGAGGAAAACCAAAATTGTTTTTTGGTGTTGAGGAAATGGTTGCTAATTTTTTTTCCTCCCTCACGTGTAAATTTGTTTTTAACCCTCCACGTAAATATAAATTGCAGGAAGCAAAGTGAATTTATAAATTTGTGAAGCAGTGCAAATTTGAGCTGCTAGAAGAGATCTCATGTGAATGTATCCAGCATGAATTTTTTTATTTCTTCCTCAATTATGGTCGACGCACTTATTGAGAAAGGGGTGTGCGCTATATGCGCCTCCATAAGGGAGAGACAGAGTGCCGAAAATGCTATCTACAGGAAGAGCTTGTGCTTCGTCAGCATTGAAGAGCAGGAGGGAAGAAGCACTGATTGCCCCTCCCTTAACCATTTTTTTGCCAGCGCCGGATCAGTCCAAGGTAGTGAGCGCTGAGATATTTGACTGAAATTTGTCAAAGAGGTGAGACAGTATTTTTTTCTCCTTGTTTAGTTGAAATTATTGGCCTGACAGTTCTGTAAAAATGGCCGATATGTCCCTTGCCGATCTATACATTACTAAAGCATCAACATTGAATGGGGAGAATTATGTAAACTAGAAATTTAAATTAATCAATGTACTTGAAGCTCTAAGTTTGTGGCCGATTGTGAAAGGGGATGAACAAAATCCTAGAGATCTGTTGTTTATCTTAGATTGGGAATCACGTGAAACCCAAGCAAAGGTGTTGATTCGTATGTCTGTAAAAGACAACATAATACCTCACATCAGAAATTTCAAGACGTCCAAAGACACATGGGACAAACTGAAAGGTTTGTATGAGACATCTGATTCTAATAGAATTTTGTTTTTAAAGACCAAATTATTGTCTATCAAGATCGATGTGAATGAAACTATGAATAAATACCTCTCCCGCATCAAAGACTTCATAGATAATTTGGGTGACATAGGTGAAGAAGTATCTAGTACCGATTTGGTATCTATCACATCGAAAGGTTTATTGCCAGATTATAATATATTCATCTCAACACTTGCAACAAGACAGAACCCTCCTACATTTACAGATCTCGGTGGAATCCTGATACAAGAAGAAGAAAGAATGAAGATGTACAAGCCTGAATCTCAAACTTTAGATCAGGCGTCGATGGAAAGAGGCAGATACCCACACAGGGGGAACCATTGGAATCCACATAGAGGCAATTTTCATGCAAGACACAGAGGTATGTCACGCAATGACTCTAGTGCTAATAAAGAGGTTGTATGCCATTATTGTGGTGAATTAGGTCACATAGCTAGAGATTGTTTTAAGAAGATAACCAATGATTCCAATAGCAGATACATAAAACATAGTGGAAATTATGTTAGAAAAGACACCCCGAGTGTCAATGGATTTGAAAACCTAATACTGTTTATATCAAAACATGATTTGTCTATTGAGGCAGATGATGAAAATGCATGGTTCATAGATTCGGGTACATCTTCCCACGTGTCCTGTAATAGATATTGGTATGATGGGTATTATAAAAAGTCTGATGGCACACACATCTATCTAGGTGATAATAGGTATCACAAAGTCCTAGGTTATGGAGTGATAAGTGTTAACCTACCTGATGGACAATTTAAACAGATACATAATGTGATGTATTTCCAAGGCATCAAAAAGAACTTAATATATGTTTCTGCTATCACTGATAATTATATGAAAGTTGAATTTGATAAATACAAGTGCCATGTGAAAGATGTCCAATATCATTACAAGGTTATAACGACAAGATCCAGACTTGGTGGATTGTACAAGCTGGATGCAAACAAGGGAAACCATCAGGCACTAGCAGCATCAACTATTTCAGATATCGAATTGTGGCATCAAAGGTATGGACACCTCAATCATAATGATCTCATGTTATTACAAAAAAAATTGATGGTTGAGGGTCTTCCCGTCATTAAAAATGATCATATTGAATGTGTTGAATGTGCACTTGGAAAACAACACCGAAATGAATTTCCTAACCATGAAGAGAAGAGACAGACTGAACTTCTTGAAATATTACACACTGATGTATGTGGACCTATGTAGACCATATCACTTGGTAGTGCATGGTATTTTCTGATATTTGTTGATGACAGATCCAAGTTCACATGGGCTTACTTCATAAGAAGGAAAAGCGATGTTTTCGAATACTTCAAGGAATTCAGAATCAAAGTTGAGAAATAGACGGGTAAATAAATTAAAATCCTCAGATCGGATCAAGGTGGTGAGTACACTTCTGGAGCTTTTAGAAGATACTGTACAAAAAATGGAATCCAACAACAATTCACAGTCACCGATACACCTCAACAAAATGGTATTGCTGAGAGGGAAAACAGAACATTGGTGGAATGTGCTCATAGCATGCTCCAAGGTAAGAACATTTCTAATGGCTTTTGGGCTGAAGCAATTAACACTAATGTGTACTTAAAGAAGGAGTCCAACAAAGAAACTAGAAATTCAAACCCCCTTTGAAGTATTTTATGGCTATAAACCTGAAATTAGTCATTTAAGAATATTTGGTTCTAGGGATTTTGCATACATACCTAAAGATCACAGAAGGAAATTGGATGCAAAATCCATTAAATGTGTCTTTATTGGCTACTGTGATGATCAGAAAGCATATAAACTCCTTCATCCTAGTTCGCACAAATTGTTTGCTAGTAGAGATGTTGTATTTCATGAAAATACAATATATTTAACAGGATGAATAATGCTAATGAAGAACTGATCCCAGATGAGCATGTCAGAATAGATAAAATTCTTCAAAAAGTGCAGGATCAATAACAAGTGCAAGAACAACAACAAGTTCAGGAACAAGAATCAAGCACGAGTGATACTACCTCAGATGATGAAACAATAGAAGATAGAAGAATCATGATTGGAACTCCAACATGTATTGTAGTACCTAGAAGGTCAACTCGTCAAACTCATCCTCTAGTAAATTTTAGAGGTTATGCCTTGATGACTAGTATAATGAATGTCATAGAACCATTAAATTATGAACAAGCCAAAGATAAGGAAGAATGAGTAACTGCAATGAATGAAGAATATAATCCTATTATGATAAACAAAACTTGGGATTTAGTAGAATTACCCAAAGATAAAGTACCCATAGGATCTAAAGGGCTATTCAAATCTAAAATTAAAGCTGATGGTAGTATTGACAAGTTCAAGGCAAGATTAGTTGCAAAAGGTTATTCTCAGCAAGAGGGGATTGAATTTGAAGAGACATATGCACCAGTAGCTAAGCTAAATACTATCAGATTGCTAGTTGCATTAGCTACTAAACATAATTGGAGAATACACCAGTTAGATGTCAAATATGATTTTCTAAATGGTGATTTAAAAGAGGAAGTATACTTAGTGCAGCATGAAGGTTTTGTGAAGAAAGGACAGGTGTAATAACTCAAAATTTTGTAAAATTTAAAAAAAATTCATGTGACATAAAATGTCAAATGTCATTGCTAATGTACCACTAACTATTAGCAGATAATAAAACAGTTTGTAAGAGAAACAAGGATTACTTCTTTATAAGATTTTGTATAACCTAGAGGCTTATCTTTAAAAGCTGTGTTAGCACGGTTTTCAACTTAGCAGTTGTATTTTTCCAGAAAGTAGAAAAGAAATTTGTATTTTACTTATGCTAAGTATACTATTTTTTTCTTTTTGTCAAGTAGGGAAAGTTTATTATGTGTGATCGGGGCTTACTTAGATTCTAGCTAACACAGTGGGACTGATGGTTCTATACAGGTTTTAATAGGTAAGCGTAATTTCCAGTAAAATAATATTTATATTCAGGTCAAGAAGATACTACTCTAGCATGAATATGATGCTAGACTTAGAATGTTTAAATGCAGCTTGTATCCATAAGAGGTAATGTTGATCTTAATTATGTCATCAAAACTCTGTAAGGACGTTAAAACAACTACATATTGCATGGGTTAAATCGCATGATCAATTACTATCAAAATTACATCAAATCATCTGGATGATTATGATTAAAATTTTAATGAATACTTGTATTTCTGCTTATAGTAATTGTAATCTAGAGTTTAAATGGAAAGAAATAAAGTTCACAGCTTAATGCTTAGATGACTCAATAATGTTTGGTGTCTATCACATTTACCCTTATTCTAGGGTTTTATAAACAATGTTTTCTCAATAAATAACCAAAAACACTTTTACTTCTATCTGTTTACTCATTATTTGGATGCTAGATTTACACTGAGATTCTTACATGGGTCTATGGACTGCGTTTACTAGCATCCCCCAAAAACACATTGCATTAAAGAAATGGGTCAAGATTTTAATCCTAGTTGGAAGAATGCCTTTTAAACTCTTACAGTTTTTACTTTGATTTCTTTTTATTGTATCTTATACCTCGATTTCCTAGTGTACCCATTAGCTATAGCAACACCTTTACACAAGGATGTTTAATAAACTCTTGAGGTAAGTTTGTTGATAAACATAATATAGGAGATCTTATTATTGCTTTGGTTCTAATTATCATTTTACTTCCAACTCTTAACAATCAAAAGACTATAACCAGGAATTATTAGATCTCCTTCTTAAAATAGTATATAGTTCAACGTATGTCTTTTACTTATGTTTTATAAAACAATGTTAGCAAAGAGCCTTCCCTATCATGACCCACAACAAAATATTAAAAGAAAAACCTTTTCGTAATTCTATGGTTGATAGATTTGGTTTTGAATTGATTAAAGTTCAATGCATTATTAGCAATCAAATATTACATTATTTGAATGATTATTGTTTTGAAATGTAATAATTTTAATGCAGATTTAAAACTGCATACGCAACTATAGAATGGCTACCCACGCTGATGAAAAATCTCGAACGACACATGGAGGATCAAACCATTGGTTAAGTTGACTTTGGTTTTTCCCTAATCTTCATTTTCAAGAGAGCGAGGGTTCCTTCGACCGGTGCGGCCGAGCTGTGAGCTCGTGGCCGCCATTACTCCTTATTGACCTCTAGGTTTCTCATTTCCACTGCGAGCTTGACCTTGTGAGAAGTATATACTGGTTTCTTATGAATTTAACAACTGCTGTGGAGAACTGTGTGAGTGAAAAAAATCATTTTTCTTCATCGATTCAAGGACTGAGTTGGTATTTAAGACAGAAAAATAGTGGACAGAGCTTGAAAAAAAGTGCTCTTCGATCTAGTTGGAGTGTTGCTCGTTTTCCTTTGGATTCATGACTTAGGATTTCAGTTGTAATAGGCACATTAAATTTGTCTGGGGTATTCCTCTTCCATGTGCCATCGAGTTGCTCCAGCTGCTTGAGTCCACGACTTCTCCAAGGATATTCTTATCAGGTAACTGCCGGTCAAGTTCTATACTTCATGAAAGCTTATAAATTTCAATACAATTAAATGTTGTAACTAATACTTGTTCTTTTGTGCAGGTTCTTATCACGACAAATGGCGTTAGCTGAAAGCACAACTCTCCCATTCACGGTCACGCAAAACCTGGTAAGCCCCGGTTGCACTGAGGGTTTTCTCCTGCAATGATGTGGTGGTCAGAAAGATATGAATCTCCGTTGCTGGTTGTGAACTCGGCCTGGATTTACTTTTAGGTTAAATTTATTTGTTGTATATGTTTTTAACTATTTCAAACCCTAGAGATTTATAAAAGCAACAGTTTTACGGCTAAGCAACCGAGACTTAACGTTTTAGTGACAGAGCCTTTACGGCCTGGGAAAAAGTAAAAACTTCATGTTTTTCATACTCGGCTTAAGCCATGATGATACTATTTTGATCACTTTCTAGTTCAACGAGACTTGTAAATAGATATAAGGTTTTTCAGTTGAAAGGAAAAGTAATGGTTACTGTTTCGTTTTACTGTTTTGTATAATTTAATTTTGAACGGGCCTAAGCCTCGAACTATATTTATAAAAGGCCATTAAACTTATTTTATTTTGTTTCTTTTAAATTGTTGGCAGTGTTATGTAATTTACAATTTCATTTAATATGAATAATTTTTAGTGATTTACTGTTTGAATTTATACCAAGTTATTAGGTGAATAAAGTACTCTGATTTTCTCTCATAATGGTTATTATCTTTAGATAGCCTATAGTTTGTAATGAGATGGATTTTACAGAAATGATTTTAGTTCTGTTTCTATTTTTTTACTTTTAATAATTGTTATTTATAGCTGTTAAAAATTTTATGTTAAAAGTAAGAATATACAAGACTGTATACATAAATGAAACCTATCTTTCGTAAACCCTAGGTAAATTCTTTGAGGTTTACAGTAAAACATTTGTTTTCAGTACAGAATGTAAATATGAACTAGGAATAAATTATTATAAAGACCTATGGAGTACTATCTAGGTTCAAACTCTAAATACTATTTTTATTGTCCCTATATTTGTTTATTATACTTTATTTATTGTGTTTATAAATAATATTAGTACTAGTAATAGTTCTGTGATTAGTATGACTACTAATGATTAATATATATTATGTTCTTTTTCTGTAATTAGATAATACATACACTTTCATAAGATAGAGCAAATACTGCTAGTTTTCTGTAATGAAGCACATACAAATTATAAAAGTAATCATTTGCGTTTTCCCTACAGAGTAATAAACAAATCTATTTATCTAACTTAAACAACTAGCTGTACTAGAGTACTTCCTTGTAAAAGGCGTGGAAAAATACAGTGTGGTAATTTCTATCTATTCATTTTTCATTTAGAAATAACACTACTTTTTTTAAGTATAATCTACTAAACACTAATTTTATCCATAAACAATGCTCTTTTCTTCATAAACTTTAATAAAACAATAACATGCATATCTTGAAAAACTAGTAATCATTTTCTGAAAAATAGTAAATAAATTATAAATAAACCTGAACAAATAAAAACCTGTCAAATGATGAGGTGACAACATCTTAAGGAGGCTGTTCCTCCCATCCAACTCCTGGAGAAATCCCAGTCTGTACTTTCTCAGGACCCCCGAGCCTGTTTCCTGGTCCTCCTGGTAGAGTATTGGGTGAAGTATGTAACCTTAAAACCTTCTGTCACCTAACTGGATTTACAACAGTAATGTATCCCTGCTCACAACAGTAAGAACTTCAGCCTAGAGTAGCTACACAAGTTCAATCTTTAGCAGTTAACCCCTCAAACTCACTTCAATAAGTCCCCTTCATTGAATTTCTCATGTGCACTTCATTCACTCAGAATGATCACCATTCCAGAATGAACAACCCCAGTTGTCTTCAATGAGAAGTTTTATAACAATGCCTAGGTCTTATGGGTCAGTTTTTACTTAATGAACCACCTGCTCCAATTCCACTTTCTTAGGGAATCATGACCACAAATATAGGGAAGTTGCCACCTAGAACAGTTAGAAGTAGTTTGAGGATGTTGCCACTTGTCAGTATACTCTCCACCAAGTGACCAATTAACACTCACTTAACAGCTTCCCTAAGCTGTTGTCTCATCATTTATTTATTTATTAATAAAATATTCTAAAATACATTAATTATCCTTGACCCCACCTGGTCATCAATTACAAACTTAGCATAAAATATAACATAATGTTCCTCAATAACATTAAATTGTTTTGCAAAATGGGGCATGTGACATACACACCCCCTTAATTTATAACATCGTCCTCGATGTTATTTATTCCTCGTCCTCAGAATTCCCCTGAAATAGAATTGGATATGCATCCCGCATATGACTTTCCAATTCCCAGGTGGCTTCTTCTAGACTAAGGTGCTTCCATTGCACCTTCACCTGACCAATGGTGCGATTCCGAAGCGATATCTCCCTCCTTTAGAGGATACAATCCGTTTCCACCAGAAAATATCCTTCGGGTTCCACCTGCACATCATTCCAATTAATAACATGAGTAGCATCATGTACATATTTTTTTAATATAGAAATATGAAAAAAAATTGTGAACTCTTAGATTTGGTGGTAGAGCTATCTGATATGCTACTTGTTCTATCCTGGAAAGTATTTCAAAAGGACCACAATATCGGGGTGCTAGCTTAGCACAGCTAGCTAACCTCAGAGAACTATTTTTAGGTCTCACCTTGATAAAAACATGTTCACCTACTTGGAACTCCTTTGGAGTTCGTTTAAGATCTGCTTGGTTTTTCTGTCGATCTTGCGCAATTTTCAAATTACCTTGTACCTGTTTTACAATTAACTCCATCTCCTTTAATAATTCAGGTCCTGATACCAACTTGTCTACTGGATTACTCCAAGATATGGGGGTATTGCATTTCCTTCCATATAAAATTTCAAAAGAACTATATCTAGCTGAGGCTTGGTAATGATTATTGTAAGCAAATTCTACCAAGTATAAACAATCTTCACATTTACCTAGCTGCTCCTTTACATACATTCTGAGCAGATCCTCCAATACCTGATTTACTCTTTTAGTCTGTCCATTAGTTTGAGGATGGAAAGAGGTATTAAAGTTTAATGTAGTATTTAACCCTTTAAACAAAGATTTCCAAAAGTTGCTTGTAAACTTAGGGTCTCGATCTGAAATTATCACCTTTGGTATTCCATACAACCGAAAAAATTGTTTTTAGAAAATATCAGCAATATTTGTAGCTTTATAAGTGGTTTTTATAGGTATAAAATGGGCTGATTTACTCAATTTATCAACAACTACCATTATTGAGTCATTTAAGTTCTGATTTCTAGGTAGTCCTATGATAAAATCAAGGCTAATTATCTCCCATTTCCAGCTAGGAATAGGCAATGGCTGAAGTAGCCCAGCTGGATGTTGATGTTCATTTTTTACTTGCTGACATTCGAAGCACCTAGCAATGTATTCTACCAATTCATTGTCCATGTTTGGCCAAAAATAATCATTTCTTAGCATGGTTATGGTCTTCTGATAACCCGGATACCCTGAATAAGGAGTTTTATGAACTTCATTTAAAAATAACAGCTTAATCTTAGGTACATTAGGTACGTATAATCTATCTTTATACAATAATAATCCTTTTTCATTCAAGTTGTACCCTGTACTTAGACTTTCTGTTAAATTTTCTCTTACCTTTGCTTGTAATTTCCGATAATTTTCATCTTGTGCTATTCCATCTTCTAACTGTTCTTCCAAGTCTGTCTTGTAAGTGCTGATGGCTGTTGTAAAATTCAACTTTGCATTTCTACTTAATGCATCAGCAACCTTATTCTCCTTTCCTTTTAATATGTTGAATTTCAAAATCATATTCACTCAGAAAAGCTAGCCACCTAGCTTTCCTAGCATTCAAGTTAGGTTGATCCAACAAATATTTCAATCCTTTATTATCTGTCATCAATATAAACTTTCTTCCGATTAAATGATGACGCCACTTTTTTAAGACATGTATGACAATAACTAATTCTAAGTCATAGGTAGCATAATTTTTCTCATGAACCTTTAGCTTCCTAGACTCATAAGCAATGACGTGTCCTTCCTGAGTTAAAACTCCACCTAAACCATCATTGCATGCGTCAATACATACTATAAAATCTTTATTAGGGTCAACAAGTCTTAGAACTGGTGCGGTGGTTATTAATGTTTTTAACTTTTTAAAACTGTCTTCACACTTCTAATTCCAATCGAATTTCTTCCCCTTTTTCTACAAGGAGGTTATAGGATTTGCAATTCTTGAAAACCCTTTGATGAATCTTCAATAATAACCAGTAATCCCCATGAATGATCAGACGTCAGTTACGTCTTTTGGGACTAGCCAATCCTCGTTTGCCTTTATCTTTTCGGGGTCAACAGAAATTCCTTCTTTAGTCACCACATGACCGAGATACTGAATTTTATCCTTAAAGAAGTCACATGTACTAAATTTTGCATATAGTTGATGTTCTCGTAACTCTTGTAAGACAATTTTTAAGTGCTCTTTATGTTCCCCTTCAGACTTTGAGTAAATTAAGATGTCGTCAATAAATACGACCACAAATTTATCCAGATATTTGTGCATTACATTATTCATCATACACATAAAAACAGTTGGGGCATTAGTAATCCCAAATGGCATAACGACAAACTTGTAATGACCATACCAGGTCCTAAAAGTTGTTTTAAAGATGTCTTCATCCTTGATTCGGACTTGGTGGTATCCAGATCGTAAATCAATCTTTGAGAACATTATTGCTCCACGTAGCTGATCAAACAGATAATCTATGCGGGGTAATGGGTATCTATTTTTTATAGTCATTTTATTTAGTTGACGATAATCTATACATAGTCGTAGAGTTCCATCCTTCTTCTTAACAAAGATGACAGGTGCCCCCCACGGAGACACATTAGGTCTAATGTAATTTTTATCAATGAGCTCTTTTAAATGCGACTTAAGTTCATTTAATTTCAGTATATTCATCTAATAAGGGGTTTTTGAGCTGGGCACTGCACCAAGTACCAGCTCAATAGTAAAATCTAATTCCCGTTTTGGAGGCAGTCCCAGAATTTCTTCCGGAAATACATCTGAATATTCCTTTAGGATCAGAATATCTTCCAATTTTAATTTATCTCTGTTATTAGTATTTTCTTCATTAATTACTATTATGGCAAAAGCTTTACAGCCCTTCCGAACAACTCTCTTAAGCTGCAAAGCA
This sequence comes from Pseudotsuga menziesii, assembly GCA_001517045.1. NCBI lineage: Eukaryota > Viridiplantae > Streptophyta > Pinopsida > Pinales > Pinaceae > Pseudotsuga > Pseudotsuga menziesii. The sequence goes on from LPNX010440170.1 coordinate 96,151, forward strand.
GAAATCTGCCTTATGGCTATTTTCCTAGGGATTCCTTTTACATTTATTAACTCTCCATCATTATTTATGCAAGAAAAGGTTTTATCAAAGCAATTCAAGACCAACCTATGCTGTTCTAACCAATCCATACCAATTAACATATCATATGAACCTAAAGGTAACACATTGAGCTTAACAGAGGTTTCAAACTGATCCATAGTTACTGCACAATTTTTAACAAAGCTAATTACTTTTCTCTTTGCACCAGTAGCTAGCTGAACTAACCAAGATCTTGCAAACTTTTCAACTGAAAGCTTACACTTTTCTACTAAATTAGGAGAACTATAGCTTAAACTAGCTCCTGGATCAATTAAAATAGATATAGGTATTTGATTTATCTTACCTTCCACTTCCACCGTGGAAGTTTGATAATCTGCTTGCCAGTTCTCCAATGCTGCATTGATCTTGGGCATTGTTCTCTCTAGATCACCAACAGTCATATCCTCCTATATTGTGTGTATGTTGCTAACAACCTTCTTCCGATTGGGGCAAACTGATGCATAATGCGGACCATTACATTCCCAACACTTTACTGGTTCTTTTCGTTTAAAATTCTTTGTATAGTTACTGTGGTTATTAGCAGATTCTTTATTCCTTTGATTATTTGGATTGGTCTGTGAATTACTTTTGTTCCCTTGGAAATTTTTACTAAGAAAATTTCTGGTGTTACTATTCTTAAAATTTCGATTAGGTACAAAATCTTTCTTTTTCTGTTGAAAGTTATTATTTCTTTTGGCCTTCCAATTGGTCATACTTTCCTTTTTACGATTCTGTTCATAATAGAAATTCACTTTTCTCATTGCTTCTTATAAAGTTTTCGGATTGTCATACTCAATTCTGTCTTTTATATGATAAGGTAAACAACTGAGAAACCGTTGTACCTTAGGTTTCTCGTCCACAATATACGACACATACCTGAGCAGACTTAGAAATTTACTATTTAGTTCTTTCATATTCATTGTTCCCAGTTTTAGCTCGTAAAATTCTTTAGCCCTTTCCTCATAATACTATTTAGATAAAAATTTCTTCTTAAAATATTTGTTAAATGTACTCCAATTAATATTTTTTCCCTTATATTTTTTACTCTTTTTAAATCCTTCCACCAAATATATGCTTTCCCTGTAAGATTATAAATAGCCATCCTGGCTTTCAGTTGATTAGAGTAGTTATAAATTTGGAAGTATTTCTTCATCCTGGACAGCCAGGATTCTGCTTCTTCCCCCTTCTCAGTTTCTCCACTAAAGTTTGGTGGCTTGATTTTCTTAAATTCCCCAGAGATTTCTTCGTAAGGTTTAAACTTTCCCTTCCTAGTATGGTGATTATCTTCACTACTGTCACTAGTATATTGGAAGTTTTGTCTATGTGAATCACCATACACTTCAGAAGATGAGCTACTTTCGACTTTAATTTGTTTAGTCTTTTATCTTTATGCTGATAACCCATATCTTCAGACTCAGTTATTTTATCTTTTTCCTCAGTATGAAATCTTTCCATTAAAATCTGATTTAGCTCCTCCTGAGCTCTCAAAATTCTCTCATTTTCTTTTTTAACCAATTCCATTTATGTTTTAGTTCCTTAACTGTTTGTAGTAATTCGAAAGAATTATTAGTTATCTCTTCTTGTATAGGTTCTCTTTGAAAGTTATTTTGTTCAGTGTAAGGAGAATCCTCATCTGCATATTCCTCCAATCTATCCATACCTATGGTTAACTCAGAAAACAAAATTCCTGGGAATATCATTCAAAACAAAATAACATTAGTATATTTGTTTAAGTTTACTATTCCATAAATGCAAGTTGAGCCACATTCAGGCCTAGTGCCTGAACCTTGTGCTCTGATACCACATGTAATAACTCAAAAAATCATAAAATTTATAAAAAAAATCATGTGACATAAAATGTCAAAAGTCAATGCTAATGTACGACGAACTGTTAGCAGATAATAAAACAGTTTGTAAGAGAAACAAGGATTACTTCTTTATAAGATTTTGTATAACCTAGAGGCTTATCTTTAAATGCTGTGTTAGCACAGTTTTCAACTTAGCAGTTGTATTTTTCCAGAAAGTAGAAAAGAAATTTGTATTTTACTGATGCTAAGTATACTATTGTTTTCTTTTTGTCAAGTAGGGAAAGTTTCTTATGTGTGATCGGGGCTTACTTAGCTTCTAGCTAACACAGTGGGACTGATGGTTCTTTACAGGTTTTAACAGGTAAGCATAAGTTCCAGTAAAATAATATTTATATTCAGGTCAAGAAGATACTTCTCTCGCATGAATATGATGCTAGACTTAGAATGTTTAAATGCAGCTTGTCTCCATAAGAGGTAACGTTGATCTTAATTATGTCGTCAAAACTCTGTAAGGAGGTTAAAGCAACTACATATGCATGGGTTAAATCACATGATCAATTACTATCAAAATTACATCAAATCATCTGGATGATTATGATTAAAATTTTAATGAATACTTGTATTTCTTCTTACAGTAATTGTAATCTAGAGTTTAAATGGAAAGAAATAAAGTTCACAGCTTTATGCTTAGATCACTCAACAATGTTTGGTGTCTATCACATTTACCCTTGTTCTAGGGTTTTATAAACAATGGTTTCTCAATAAATAACCAAAACCACTTTTACTTCTATCTATTTACTCATTATTTGGATTCTAGATTTACACTGAGATTCTTACATGGGTCTATGGACTGCATTTACTAGCATCACCCAAAAACACATTGCATTAAAGAAATGGGTCAAGATTTTAATCCTAGTTGGAAGAATGCCTTTTAAACTCTTACAGTTTTTACTTTGATTTCTTTTTATTGTATCTTATACCTCAATTTCCTAGTGTACCCATTAGCTATAGCAACACCTTTACACAAGGATGTTTAATAAACTCTTGAGGTAAGTTTGTTAATTAACATAATATAGGAGATCTTGTTATTGATTTGGTTCTAATTATCATTTTACTTCCAAAATCTTAACAATCAAAAGACTATAACCAAGAATTACTAGATCTCCTTCTTAAAATAGTATATAGTTCAACGCATGTCTTTTACCTATGTTTTATAAAACAATGTTAGCAAAGAGCCTTCCCTATCGTGACCCACAACAAAATCTTAAAAGGAAAACCTTTTTGTAATTCTATGGTTGATAGATTTGGTTTCGAATTGATTAAAGTTCAATGCATTATTAGCAATCAAATAATACATTATTTGAATTATTATTGTTTTGAAATGTAATAATTTTAATGCAGATTTAAAACTGCATACACGACTATAGAATTGCTACCCACACCGATGAAAAATCTTGAAGGACACATGGAGGATCAAACCATTCGTTAATTTGACTTTGGTTTTGCCCTAATATTCATTTGCAAGAGAGCGAGGGTTCCTTCGACTAGTGTGGCCAAGCTGTGAGCTCGTGGCCATCATTACTCCTTATTGAACTTCAGGTTTCCCATTTCCACTGCGAGCTTGACCTTGTGAGAAGTATATACTGGTTTTTATGAATTTAACAACTGCTGTGGAGAACTGTGTGAGTGAAAAAAATTGTTTTCCTTCATCGATTCAAGGACTGAGTTGGTATTTAAGACAGAAAAACAGTGGGCAGAGCTTGAAAAAGAGTGCTCTTCGATCTAGTTGGAGTGTTGCTCGTTTTCCTTTGGATTTGTGACTTAGGGTTTCAGTTGTAATCGGCACATTAAATTTGTCCGGGGTATTCCTCTTCCATGTGCCATCGAGCTGCTCTAGCTGCTTACGTCCACGACTTCTCCAACGATATTCTTATCACGTAACTGCCGGTCAAGTTCTATACTTCATGAAAGCTTGTAAATTTCAATACATTTAAATGATGTAACTAATATTTCTTCTTCTGTGCAGGTTCCTCTCACGACAAATGGGGTTAGCTGAAAGCACAACTCTCCCATTCACAGCCACGCAAACCCTGGTAAGCCTCGGTTACATTGAGGGTTTTCTCCTGCAATGATGTGGCGGTCAGAAAGATATGAATCTCCGTTGCTAGTTGTGGACTAGGCCTGGATTTACCTTTAGGTTAAAGTTATTTGTTGTATATGTTTTTAACTATTTTAAAACCCTAGAGATTTATAAAAGCAACTATTTTAAGGCTAAGCAGTCGAGACTTAAGGTTTTAGTGACAGAGCCTTTATGGCCTGAGAAAAAGTAAAAACTTCATGTTTTTCATACTCGGCTTAAGCTGTGATGATACTATTTTGATCACTGTCTGGTTCAATGAGACTTGTAAATAGATATAAGGTTTTTCACTTGTAAGGAAAAGTAATGGTTACTGTTTCGTTTTACTGTTTTGTATAATTTAATTTTGAACAGGCCTAAGCCTCGGCCTATATTTATAAAAGGCCATTAAACTTATTTTATTTTGTTTCTTTTAAATTGTTGACAGTGTTATGTAATTTACAATTTCATTTAATATGATTGATTTATAGTGATTTACTGTTTGAATTTATACCAAGTTATTAGGTGAATAAAGTACTCTGATTTTCTCTCATAATGGTTATTATCCTTAGATAACCTATAGTTTGTAATGAGATGGATTTTACAGAAATGATTTTAGTTATGTTTCTATTTTTTTACTTTTAATAATTGTTATTTACAGCTGTTAAAAATTTTATGTTAAAAGTAAGAATATACAAGACTGTATACATAAATAAAACCTATCTTTCATAAACCCCAGGTAAATTCTTTGAGGTTTACAGTAAAACATCTGTTTTCAGTACAGAATGTAAATATGAACTAGGAATAAATTATTATAAAGACCTATGGAGTACTATCTAGGTTCAAGCCCTAAATACTATTTTTATTGTCCCTATATTTATTTATTATACTTTATTTATTGTGTTTATAAATAATATTAGCACTAGTAATAGTTCTGTGATTAGTATGACTACTAATGATTAATATATATTCTGTTCTTTTCCTGTAATTAGATAATACAGATACTTTCGGAAGATAGAGCAAATACTACTAGTTTTCTGTAATGAAGCACATACAAACTTAAAAGTAATCATTTGCATTTTTCCTACAGAGTAATAAACAAATCTACTTATCTAACTTAAACAATCAGCTATACTAGAGTACTACCTTGTAAAAGGCGTGGAAAAATACAGTGTGGTAATTTCTATCTATTCATTTTTCATTTAGCAATAACACTATTGTTTTTAAGTATAATATACTAAACAATAATTTTATCCATAAACAATGCTCTTTTCTTCATAAACTTTAATAAAACAATAACATGCATATCTTGAAAAACTAGTAATCATTTTCTAAAACATAGTAAATAAATTATAAATAAACCTGAACAAATAAAAACCTGTCAAATGATGAGGTGACAACAGCTTAAGGAGGCTGTTCCTCCCAACCAACTCTTGGAGAAAGCCTAGTCTGCACTTTCCCAGGACCCCCAAGCCTGTTTCATGGTCCTCCTGGTAGAGTACTGGGTGAAGTATGTAACCTTAAAACTTTATGTCGCCTGACTGGATTTACAACAGTAATGCAGCCCTGCTCACAGCAGTAAGAACTTCAGCCTAGAGTAAGAACTTTAGCCTAGAGTAGCTGCACAAGTTCAATCTTCAGCAGTTAACCCCTCAAACTCTCTTCAATAAGTCCCCTCCATTGAATTTCTCATGTGCACTTCATTCACTTAGAATGATCACCATTCCAGGATGAGCAGCCCCAGTTGTCTTCAATGGGAAGTTTTATAACAATGCCTAGGTCTTATGGGTCAATTTTTACTTAATGAGCCAGCTGCTCCAATTCCACTTTCTTGGTGAATCATGACCACATATATAGGGAAGTTGCCACCTGCAACAGTTAGAATTAGTTTGAGGATGCTGCCACCTGTCAGTATACTCTCCACCCAGTCTCCTCCACCGAGTGACCAATTAACACTCATTTAACAGCTTCCCTAAGATGTTGTCTCATCATTTATTTATTTATTAATAAAATATTCTGAAAAACATTAATTATCCTTGACCCCACTTGGTCATCAATTACAAACTTAGCATAAAATATAACATAATGTTCCTCAATAACATTAAATTGTTTTGCAAATTGCGGCATGTGACAAAAGGAGCAGTTTGTGTGCAGGTTAAGGAAAGTTATCTATGGACTGAAACAGGCTCCTAGATCATGGTACATTAAGATTGACACCTTCTTCAAACAACAAGGATTTCTCAAAAGTAAAAATGATTCAAGCTTATATATTAAATCAAATAAACAGGGAAATGTTTGCTTGATATCCCTATATGTGGTGATCTTATCATTACGGGTGGATCATATCAATTAGTTGTAGGTATTAAAAGTAATTTGTCACGGGAATTTGAAATGAAAGACCTTGGTGACTTACATTATTGTTTAGGCATTTCTTTTTGGAGAGAATCTCGTAAAACATGCATCACTCAAAGCAAATATGCAAGGGAAATACTTAACATATTTCAAATGAGTGAATGCAAATCTGTATCTACTCCTTTGGATCAAAATGTCAAATTATACAACAGTGGTGGATCTAAAGAAGCTGGTGGTACTTTGTATCATCAACTAGGAGGTAGTATGAACTACCTCACTACTACAAGGCCAGACCTATCATATTTTGTTAGCATCCTTAGTCAGTTCTTGGCTAAGCCATGCGAAACACATTGGAAATCTGCAAAACAGGTCCTAAGATATTTAAAAGGAACTGTTAATTATGGTCTTTTATATACTGATGTATCTAATGTTCAGTTGGCAGGTTACTCTATTTCTAACTAGGCAGGAAATCTTGATGACAGAAAATCCACTTCTGGATATGCATTTAACATTGGTTCAGGAGTCATATCATGGAGCAATAAGAAACAACCAATTGTTTCTTTATCATCCACAAAAGTTGAATACAAAGCTTTAACCAGTGCTACTTGTGAATCCATTTGGTTGAGGCACATTCTTGAAGAGGTTGAAACACAACAAAAACAAGCTACCAGGATCCAGTGTGACAATCAAAGCTCAATTAAGTTGGCACACAATCTAGTCTATCATTCCAGAACCAAACATATTGAGCTGCAACATCATTTTGTCAGAGAAAATATCGAGTCTCGAGAAATTGAACTCATCTATTTTAATACATGTGAGAATGTTGCTGATATTTTTACTAAACCAGTTGGAAGGATCCATTTTGAGGATCTTAGGAATAAATTATGTGTTGTCAATAATCCATTTCTGCATTAAGGGAGACTGTTAAATATAATGCAGAAATATATTCGTATGTTTTCTATATCTAGGTTTCTTGTTCAAATAGCTCCTATGTTGTAGGATCTGATCCACCTTTATTGGATCTAGTTTAGCTTATGACTTTCCTATATATGTAACTTTCATTTGTTAATTCAATTGAGTTGAGTGTTTCTCCTCCTATCTGTCTAAGTGAGCCTTTGTGCTCTATTGGTTTCCCTCATCAATTTCTCTAATTGCTAGATCCTTTTTAAACTTCAGGTCAATCCAATTCAACTCCAAATATTTCATTAGGGGATTCCTTCATGCAGGTAAAATTGTTTTTTCTCCTATGGCAACTTTTATTGGAAAGTAATCAGCTTATCCTTCTAGGTATGCATTTTCCTATCTACAAGAGCGTGCTAAAACTTGTGGCAATGAGAACTCTATCCATGTATTAATTTTCCACCTACCAATTTACAATTTTTGAGTAGTGGACTTCACACAAACATGATTTGGCCTTTGCATAAAGTTAGGTAACCGCTAATCTTACAAATGTCATTAGAGATTAACCAAATAATAGGCATTTTATCAGGGGTCGCCACAATAATCATTTTATAGCAATATTAACACTTGTTGGTTGAACAATCGATGACAAGTACCTACATAATATTACTTCAAATTATACTTGGGGAAATCTAATGCATGTCTATCTCCACCTGTTGGCATTCTTTTGAGTGGTAAATGATAAAATCATTGTCTACTAATAGTGAAGTTCTTCACTAATGAAGTGGAAATGCAAAAGCAACTTCACTAGTAAAGAATTTCATCGTATCTTTAATTCAGTTCTTGTTCTGCCCAAAATTTTGCAAAGCATGTTCCAAACTCCATGTTTCTATTTTATGCATTTCTTCATACTCGCAACTTTCACACGTCTCCAACAAACGACATGCAATATTAATGTGAAACATCCGAGTTCATTTTATTCATACATAAAAATGTGGTAGGCGGATATTCGTTGCAACACAAACTTGTTGATTATAATATATTGAACCTTTTAAATGAGTAACAAGTTTTTAAAAAACATGACATGACAATTCATGAATGATTGATTTTTCAATTTTTTTTAAATGTTGGTAAAACTATATGAAAAATAATTAAATAAAAAATGACAATTAATTAAAAAAAAATTACATTTCCAATATTGAAATTGAAACTACTTTTAAATTTTAACCTTATTCAATTTAATACATGATTTTATAGAAAAAAAAACCATGTATAACTATATCATATAAAAAACATGTAAAACTATATCGAATATGAAGTTTTAAATTTTAACCCTATTCAATTTAATACACAATTTTATGGCTGAAAAAAAAACATGCAAAACTATCAATATAAAATATATATAGAAAAAAAACATGTAAAACTATATCGAATATAAAATATATTCATATAGAAAAAAACATGTAAAACATGTAAAACTATGTCAAATATAAAATATATTCATATAGTCTGCCAAACACGATTTTTATGAGTTGTAAAACACAAAATATGAGTCGTACAGATTTTTCATAGATATGATAATCAAATTTAATATTTTTATGTCTAATTAAGCGACAGAAAACGGAATTAGTAACTTACACTAACCTTAACATTGGTTTATATTAGTTTGCACCACAACATTAGTCTATATTTCACATTCATTACGACATCATTTAAAATCATTAGACCATATCAAGTGATATGACATAAAGTGAAATGATGTGAAATCTCCCACAATTTTATTGATATCCTTGGTGGAGTGTTCAGAAAAATGTGCCTTTGATAAGACAAAGCCACACGTTAAAAAACAAGTCACCTTGTGAATTCATAAGATAAACATGCGACTCATGGAAAATTAGAATTAATAACGTGAAATATTTTAAGTGAAATTTCAAGAAACATGCGATAGATATATATATATCGGCCTTGGTTTTTGAGAACGAACGAAGCGGCAGCGGATCAAGTTGGGACTCGGGAGGGTGAAACGTTGGAGGACGATGATCAGCCCGGACAACTTCGACTGCTCTCCACATGAATCCGTTCACATTGTGGTTGTGGGAGGCGGCATTGCAGGGCTGTCCACTGCCCTTGCCATCCACAGGTCCGTTTCCTTAATTCTATTTTTATTTGTATTTTAGTAATTTAAAAATAATACTGGTTTAAAAAAATATATTTGGAGTATTTGAGTAGGTTTAATGGTTAAGAATATGTGTTGTCTCTTTGGAGGTTATAAGTTTAAACCCTGACTGAATAAGGTCAATAGGGAGTAAGCTATCTATCCGACCATTTGCACCGGGGCCTACCTGACATAGCTTGCTCCATTATCCTCAGTGAGAGAGAGACTTATCAGTATTTGAACTTTCATACACTTACAAATTTTTCTCAATATTAAATGATGTTCTATAGCTCACGGATTAAATTGATCAAGCTAGACCCATGCAAACACTATGATCGGATTACTAAGTAAAAACAAGCATCCCCATTTTGATATTTAGGGAAAGAGAGATACGCTGAGTACCAGTACTGACAGGGTGCCCATAAATTATGTTACAAGATAATATGGCACTGTGCATGCTGTCTACAATGTATTTATAACTTTCAATCTCATCTTCCATTGCTTGCTCTAGGTGCCAATGGATCGATTAAATCTGTTGCTTGCAGGTAGCAATACCAACCATATATAGTGTTGTCACATAAGATGAACATGCTTGACTATCCTACGAATCTAAATTCTCTTTCGGTCAACCGTCCTGGTGCCTCTCTTCGACCAAGAGTGACAAGGTTCAAATTTTTGGTTACTGTATATTCTTTTGTTTATGGTTTTCCCTTTAAGATAAAGAACAATGAGTTCAACCAGTTAAAGATTGAAGACTTTCTTTAAGATCAAAAACAACGAGTTAAATATGGAAGATTTTAAGATCAAGAACAATCGAAAGTCTTATTCTTCAATTTTCTATTTAAACTTTTATTGGAAGTTTTATTTTTCAAATTATTGGAAAAGAACCTTAAAAATAAAGATTAAGCCTATCTCTCTGCCCCTAAAAATGAGATTGCCAGATTGTTTTTACTTTGTAACTTGATTAAACACGCTTTTACTGGCCTATAGTGTTTATACGAGTCTAGCTTGATTAACTTAATCGGAGAGCTATGGAACATTATGCAGTCACTGTATAAGTAGTTATGGAACATTATGCAGTCACTCACTGTATAAGCAATGCAAAGTGCAAATACTTTTAAGTCACAAATACCACTAAGTCTCGGTCTCACTGTATAAGTAGTTATGGAACATTATGCAGTCACTCACTGTATAAGCAATGCAAAGTGCAAATACTTTTAAGTCACAAATACCACTAAGTCTCGGTCTCACGAAGGTAACAGAGTAAGCTATCCACTCAGTGGATAGCTTACTATGGGTCAATAGTTGGTCCTTTGTGACAAAGCTGTAAGGATAAGCCACCCCTGAAATAAAGGCTCAGCCCCTGCTAAATCACAAGTCACTATACATATTATACAAAAGCATTAATATATAAAACATTATTATATATGGATGGAGCTTTCCATTTCATTGTTATCTCTCAACCATTGAGAGCCAGCCACAAACTATGTAAATCCTTATTTTATAATCCAACCAAAAACTATATAAATGTAAATTAGTTATATGAATGAATGCATGCAGGATCGGCCTTAAAAGCCTGGTACTGGAGCGCTCCGATTCACTTCGAACTACTGGCGCAGCGTTCACTATATGGGCCAATGGTTGGAGAGCGCTTGATGCACTTGGTGTAGCAGATACTCTTCGTGCAAATTATTGTGAGTTTGAAGGGTGAGTGAGCAATATGCAGCTACTATTTTCAAATTTGTTTTCATCTGTCATGAAGCAAATCATGGAGCTTCACTTTGCAACTGGCCGTGACGGTCATGCAGGATACGAGGTTTGTCAACGTCTTCTGGCGTCCAAAAAGATGTTCAGCTCATAAAAGATCACACGCCAGGGTAATCGATTTGTCATTATTATTATAATATATCTATACTCATTTCAAGTCCTATGGAATTAGGAAACATGAGATTATAAAGTAGCCCATTATGGTTATTTTAAAGTTAATATTTGATGATCATGTTCAGGGGATCAACTATGAAGTGCGTGGAGTCTCGATGCATAGAAAGAAGCGCGCTTCAAGAAACACTGGCTAAAGCATTGCCTGATGGGTGTATCAGATTCAACTCTAAACTTGTCTCTATACATAAAGAAACTGGCTCTGCTTTTACAACACTAGAGTTAGCAGACGGAACATCCATCACAGCTAAGGTATATTGCTTGTAGTTTTTCTTATCACCAAATTAGATACCTACGCACTATTTTGTCTTGTTGATTTGTAAATGTAATGTGTCCCTATAATGGTGATCAGATCGTCATAGGTTGTGATGGCGTGCATTCAGTAGTTGCAGAGTGGATGGGTTTAGAAGCGGCGAAGCCATCAGGACGTGTTGCCTTCCGAGGCATGGCGAAGTGTCCCCAGGGCTATCATTCAATAGAGAAAAAGATGGTACAAATATGGGGTAAAGGGGTCAGGGCAGGATTCATTCCCTGTACAGACAAACAAGTCTATTGGTTTATCACCAGGAAATCACAACCACAAGGTAACTTCGACTCATATATCTCATTGTTGAAAATAGGTAGTGCTGAGCTGAGCTGAGCTGAGCTGAGATTGATTTTGCAGATGCTGACGTATCTCGTGATTCGGAGAGGCTGAGATGCGCAGCGTTGGAGGCTGTGAGAGATTTTCCAGAACCCATTGAAGAGTTAATAAAGACCAGTTCCGCAGACACGTTGAGTATAGCGGATCTAAAGTTGAGATGGGTGTGGCCGTGGTATTGGGACAGGATGGCAAAGGGAAAGGGAAAGGGGAGCGTGACGGTTGTTGGAGACGCGTTGCACCCAATGACGCCAGATCTGGGTCAAGGTGCTTGTTCAGCCTTGGAGGACGCTGTGGTTTTGGCTAGATGCCTCTCTGTCTCCCATATAAACTTGGAGGGTATCAACTGGGGAGAAGACGAAGAAAGAGTGATAGAGGAGTGCTTTCAGAAATACTGGGCGGAGAGGAAATGGAGAGTACTGGGCGTCCTAGGAGGAGGATATTTGGCGGGTATGGTGGTGGACGGTTCCACCCGTTTCCTTCGATTCCTTCGTGAATGGATTTGCTTCCCCGTTTTCTCCATGTCATATCTTCCCTACTTCGCAGCGAGCTCCAACTGCGGGACTCTGCCCTTTCCCGCCAACGCCATCCCCACTTCCTCAAAAATTGCCCATCCTATCCACGTCATCTCCTCAGGCTCATAACTCATAAGAGGAAATAAATTATGATATGCATTGGCTTCATGATAGGAACGTCTATATAAATTAAGATTTGCCTGACTAAATTCTGATTTACTTAGACCGTTCTTCACTGTTATATTAAGGGGATGTGTTTTTTGGAAATAAAACCCTCTTTTAGAATGACTTTTTTCTTTTTAAGCAGTATTTAAATATTAGTTCAGATTTTGAATTTGATTGAGTAGATTAATAAAATTAATCTAATAGTGTATGTGGCTCAAGCATGGCGCCAGTTAGCGCTCAGTGAGTAGTGGTTTAGCATTTGCCTTGAAAGTATAGTCTTAAGTCTTCCCTGCTTGAGAGCATGACTGGTGATTCATCTCTGGTACTACAGGGAATAGCCTTTCTGAGAATAAAGGTAAATGCCTTCCCCTCTTTTCTTGGGAAAGAGCTACGCACCTCTCGTAAGATGGGGCAGTTGTCTGTGGTAACGCCTATCCCGATGGGTTATTTGATGTAATAGTGTAGGTTAAAGATTTATTTTATGGTGCTCTTATTTTGTTTTGCAATATATATTAATTAAGATTTAAATACCCTTTAACTAAAGGGTGATTATTAAAGGGTGATTAAAAAAAGGGTAATACTTTGTTTTTGTTTTTTCATTTGCCATTTTACTTGTATTTTATTTATATGAGTAATAAAAAGAAATTCAATGGATTCTATATTTTTTTATTAAGTCCATACACGTTTTTATTAGAGATTGATTATATGACAGTTGTTCAAATGGTAACGATGCATGGATAACTTAGAGCTGATGAATGGATAACCAACACTTTATGGCAGATAACTAGAAAAATGTGTAGTTGATAAATGGATCCGAAGAAAACTGTTAGTGATAACATGTAGCTAGGTATCATTAACTCGAAGTTGAACCGGTTGAACTAAAAGAATATCGTGTTAAACTAAAAGAATATGAGGAATATTTGTTTTCCAAACTATCTTCTATTTCATGGCTACCTCTCAACATTTTGATCTCTATATACATTATCGAGCCACAAACTATGTAAATGTGCTAGTTCTTATTTCAATTATACAACTAAATGTAATGTAGATTAACATTTGATCTTTATATACCTGATGGAGCCATAACTATGTAAATGTACTGGTTGTTATTTCAATTATACAACTCTATATACCTGATGGAGCCATAACTATGTAAATGTGCTGGTTGTTATTTCAATTATACAACTAAATGTAATGTGGATTACCGAATAGCAAAAAGGTAACCAATGTCAATGTGATACTACAAATGCCATGCTCGCCAGTTGGTGAATAGTGACCTTTGAGACTGAACTTACATCACTCAATGCCTCAAAACGTCTCAAGTGCTTTTACAGTTATTTTACCATCCTATAATTCCATTGTAATCCCATTGTTTCACATATTTCTACTTTGCAAGGAGAAAATCTGAATGACTATGATGGAGATCCCTTGAGATTCATGGCTTTCTGTATAACGACTTTGACTTCGCGTTTGCCCTCCATCGCATAGCAAAGTACACATAAATCATTAAAGGACTTATTTATCTTCATGAGAGGGGCACGAATGGAAGGCAGCGCCTGATATTGTAACGGAAGAATGATATTGTTGCAAATGTCTAATTATATTGTAACTGAAAAATGATATTTAGAGGGGTCAGACTCGATGGAATTTGACGTGTATTTGTTTTTGGTTTTTTTAACATTTTTATAGTCAAATAATAGAAGAATTTGGGCAAACCTATTTTGTCATATAGTTGAATTTTTTCATAAAACCTTGGTGTGATAGTATATAATTTTATGAAAACATCATTATATTCATAATAATATATAGGACTAGAAGTGGGGTTGGGTTATAATCGAGCTAAGAACCTATCATGCTGCCAAACTCGCTGTTGAACTGATAGTCCACGGTGTCCACCATCTACGTGCTTGGCCATGTTCACTATCGCCATCATTACTCTTCAACGTTGTTCGTCTTTGTCTGGACATGGGAATTATGGTTTTCCCACTTGCCAAGGGTAGATAAAATAAAATGGGTTTTAGTTTGCTTCATTTCATATGATATCATGCTTTATGTCAAATGTAGACAAGTGAACTAGAGAAATGTTAAGGAGATAGTACTAATTTTATAAGTGTTGGTTACATCTTCTCGAGAATTACTTGTGTGAATGCTATTTACATTTATTCTTTGTAAAAACATAAAGAATCCACAAATATTTCACCTTGAAGTCTTACTTAAATATCTTGGTTATATTATATTGTGAGCTTGTCCCAATAAAGTTGTGTCTACGTTTATCCCATGATAAAGATTAGTGAAACATATTTTAAAGTCTTACTTAAATATCTTAGTTATAGTACATTGTGAGCTTGTCCCAATAAAGTTGTGTCTAGTTTTATCCCATGATAAAGATTAGTGAAAAATATTTTTCAATAGTATAAGTCATTAGACTAAAGAATCTCTTTGTATAAAGTTCAACTAAAAATGGTCCATTCCAAGTAGGTGAAGGGTTAAAAATCCATAAAAAGTGTGGTGTGGCGATAAAAAAGTAAGAAGTTTGTCGCACTAAAAGTTTGTCTCCTAGAAAAAGTCGGTGGCAGTAAAACCCTATAGCATTAAATCATGTCGCATGTATTTTGGGCCAAGTTACCCCGTTGAAGTGAAAGGGTGCTGCCGTTTCTGAAGCTTTTGAGAACTTCCAATCTAAGACTAATGGAGTAAAATCTCAGGTTACTGTGATGTACAACAAAGAGCCTTTGTTATGTTTGAATTTACATGGATGCGGACCATTTTGTCTCAACCCTAATGGTATGATTCCACTATCATGCAAATGGATTTACTGATGTCGAGCATGGGGAACAGTCTCATTAACGGTCTAGACCCCAAGGTACGTAATATAATATAGCCAGTGTGAATAAATGACCTGAGGTAAGGTTTGAGGAACCGCGGCGGAGGTACCAAGACTCAAGGATCCCAGGTAGGGAAAAGATCGAAGGGAGAAACGCCATGCAGAGGATGCATTCCGGGGTCTTGATACCACATGCTCCACACACATCTGTGTGTTAGCCAAAACCGAGCCGACTAAAGGGTCAGTGCAAGAAGATGAGGAACCTTTAAGATGCAATCCTAGTTTTCAAAAACAACATCATGTTACCAAATAATACATCAACCTGAGCCTGACATAGCACTTGGTATGGTTCAACCCGAGCTTGGCATGTCATGGAACATGTAGGATAGGAAGGCAAATCGCGTACGCGTTATATAACTACAAAACGCGAGCGCGTTTTGTAGTTATAAAACGCGTGCACGATTTCATAAATCATAAAAAAATGAAATGAAATAATGCACGGCTAAACAAGATTAATTATAAATGAAATAATATTATGGAGGCCATATACCTTATACACGTTAATCTAGTGAAAATGAATGCACGTTAATCCTCAAGCTCTTTTAGGTTAATCCTCTAACCCATATACCTTATACAACTAGTTAACTTATCCATTTTTTCTAAAAAAAGGAATATCATTTAACACACCTTTTCTTCTATTTTCTTAGGCTTAATGTCCACCCAAATCTAGTCAATTTTAGGGATTTATGGAGGCCTCCATGGCACACTCATCATTTCATTGTGTTGCAAACCTTTTTGGGTTTATGGACCCTCCCCTACCATATCATTCCTTTTCCTAGGGCTATGCCACTCTCTTCAATACTCAAACAACACTCTTTCGAAGAACCCTAACCATATCCATAGTTGAAGGTTTCCCTTTTCCTCCCTTAATATTTATACAATGTTTACCTCTTAATGGATCCTACAAACAATTATTAATATGACAATGAAGAACATAGTCTACAAATTATTGTACAAGAATTTGCTTTTGCATTCATTGAATCCCTTAAACTTCAACCTATGGTTTCTATTTGTATCTTCTATATAGACACCATAATTTCATTACCTAAATATGATGGTGATATGCACAAAGACGTTTTGGATTGTTGGATCCACAACCTCACCACTTACTTCCAAGCATACCTAGATATGACCAAAGAGCCACACCTCCATCCATGTAACCATTTACAAGGACTTTCCCAAGCTTGGTGGTAGTCTCACAAAACATTTGTAGATATCTATGTCAAGTACAAAGATGAATAGATACACATAAACAAAAAAAATTGCATCACTACTTGGGATGCATTATACCAATCCTTGAGAAGTATTTTCATCCTCTAGGTTAATTTATCAAATCGAATGTGTAGGCAATAACAATTGTGCAATTGCTCCTATCAATAACCTGAACCTTGATTTCATCATGTTGATGGTGATGATGAGGAGGAGGATGATGATGATGATGATGATGATGACGTTGATGGTGATGAGGATGATGAGGATGTTCATGATGTTCATGATGAGGATGATGATGATGATGATGTTCACGATGTTGATGGGCATGATGATGAGGATGATCATGATGATGTTCACGATGTTGATGGACATGATGACTGATGATGATGATGATGATGATGTTCATGACGTTGATGGCGATGAGGATGATGAGGATGTTGATGATGAGGATGACGATAATGATGTTCATGATGTTGATGGTGATGATGATGAGGAGGAGGATGATGATGATGTTCATGATGATGTTGATGGTGATGAGGATGATGATGATGTTCATGATGTTCATGATGTTCATGATGAGGATGATGATGATGATGTTGATAGTGATGATGATGAGGATGATGATGATGATGTTCACGATGTTGATGGGCATGATGACTGATGATGGTGATGATGATGATGATGATGATGATGATGATGGTGATGGTGATGAGGATGATGAGAATGTTCATGATGTTCATGATGTTCATGATGAGGATGAGGATGATGATGTTCATGATGTTGATGGTGATGATGATGAGGAGGAGGAGGATGATGATGTTCATGATGTTGATGTTGATGATGAGGATGATGATGATGATGATGATGACGATGATGTTGCTGATGTTGATGATGTTGATGATGAGGATGAGGATGATGATGTTCATGATGTTGATGATGAGGATGATGATGATGATGTTCACGATGTTGATGGGCATGATGACTGATGATGATGATGATGATGATGTTCATGACGTTGATGGTGATGAGGATGATGATGATGATGGTGATGGTGATGGTGATGAGGATGATGAGGATGTTCATGATGTTCATGATGTTGATGATGAGGATGATGATGATGATGTTCATGATGTTGATGGTGATGAT
>LPNX010440170.1:117923-159114 GCA_001517045.1 Pseudotsuga menziesii
TTCACGATGTTCATGATGTTCATGATGAGGATGATGATGATGATGATGATGTTGATGTTGATGATGATGAGGATGATGATGATGATGTTCACGATGTTGATGGTGATGATGAATGATCATGAATGATGATGATGATGATGACGATGATGAAGGTGATGATGATGATGATGATGAATGATGAATGATGATGATGAGGAGGATGAGGATGAGGATGAGGATGATGATGATGATGATGATGATGTTCATGATGATGATGGTGATGATGACGATGAGGATGATGATGATGTTCATGATGTTCATGATGTTGATGATGATGATGATGACGATGATGAAGGTGATGATGGTGATGATGATGAGGATGATGATGATGATGTTCACGTTGTTGATGGTGATGATGAATGATGATGATGATGATGATGATGATGATGAATGATGATGATGTTCATGATGTTGATGGTGATGATGATGAAGATGATGGTGATGATGATGATGATGACGATGATGATGTTGATGGTGATGATTATGATAAGGATGATGATGATGGTGATGATTATGATAAGGATGATGATGAACATGGCGATGTTGATGATGATGATCGATGATCAATGATCATGGTGATGATGATGATGATGATGAAGATGAATATGAAGATAATGACGATGATGATCATGTTGATGATGATGATGATGATGATGATGATGACGACAATGGTGATGATGATGATGATGTTGATGACGACGATGGTGATGATGATGTTCATGGTGTTGATGGTGATGATGATGATGATGATGAAGTTGAAGATGATGGCGATGATGATGGCGATGATGATGGTGATGATGATGATCATGTTGTTGATGATGATAATGATGATGATGAAGGTGATAATGATGATGAGGATGATGATGAGGATGTTCATGATGTTGTTGGAGATGATGATGATGAGGATGACGATGATGATGATGATGAAGGTGATGATGATGAGGATGATGATGATGATGATCATTATGTTGATGGGGATGATGATTATGATGATGATGATGAAGGATGATGATGTTGATGATGATGATGATGATGATGTTCATGATGTTGACGGTGATGATGAGGATGAGGATGAGGATGAGGATGATGATGAGGATGATGATGATGATGTTCATGATGATGATGATGATGATGATGACAATGATGGCAATGGTGATGATGATGATGATGACGATGGTGATGATGATGGTGATGATGATGAAGATGATGGTGATGATGATGATGATGATGAGGATGATGAGGATGATGTTCATGATGTTGATGGTGATGATTATGATAAGGATGATGATGGTGATGATGATGACAATAACGACAATGGTGATAATGTTGTTGTTGATGATGATGATGATGGCAATGATGGCAATGGTGATGATGATGATGATGACGATGGTGATGATGAAGGTGATGATGGTGAAGATGATGATGATGAAGATGAACATGATGAAGATGATAATGATGATCATGGCAATGTTGATGATGATGATGATGGTGATGGTGATGTTGATGATGAGGAAGGTGATGAGGAGGAGGAGGATGATGATGATGATGATGACAACGATGGTGATGACGATGATGTTCATGATGATGACGACGACGATGGTGATGATGATGTTCATGATGTTGATGGTGATGATGATGATGATGATGATGATGGTGGTGGTGGTGATGATGAAGCTGATGATGACGATGAGGATGAGGATGATGATAATGATGATGAGGATGAGGATGAGGATAATGATGATGGTGATGATGATGATGATGATGAGGAAGGTGATGATGATGATGAGGAGGAGGAGGAGGAGGAAGGTGATGATGATGATGATGATGAAGATGAATATGAAGGTAATGAAGATGATGATCATGTTGATGATGATGATGAAGATGAATATGAAGGTAATGAAGATGATGATCATGTTGATGAAGATGATGAGGAAGGTGATGATGATGATGATGTTGATGACGACGATGGTGATGATCATGTTCATGAAGTTGAAGATGATGATGATGAAGTTGAATATGATGAAGAAGATGAAAATGATGATGAACACTATTTTTGGTTTTAACAAACGCGCACGCTATTTGTATGAACATAATGCGCACGCGTTTTGTTTCTCTATAACGCGCACGCGTTTTGTATAATTAAATCGCGCTCGCGTATTGTAAATTCAAAAATTTATTCCCTCCAAATGATAAGGCCGAGCCTCCACCCATGCTTTCATGGAATTCCTATGCCTATGTGTCTGCTTTGTACTTTGCTTCGGATTCAACATGCCTATGCCTTGGAGTATGATAAACCATGGCAAATTCAACGTTATATCCATATTTTCAATATGCTCGTGTTTAGCAGTTCGTCTGATTATGCTGCACACCTCCATTTTTTATGAGATTTTAGAAACAGATATGGTTTTTTTTTGCAGATTCTAAATATGAAAATTTTAACAAGAATACATATTTTTTTCTATTTTTTTCTTATTTATCTTCCGTCATCACTCCTCAACTCAAAAAACACACTGGTAGTGTTTCGTCCATATCTCTTTCGCTTCTCAACCATTTAAAAAAAAAATTGTATGGTGCACTAAAGAACACCAACCTATACATGCTATAAAAAACCCATTTCCAAATAATTGCATTAAGACATTCAAATGCTGCACCCACAATTGACGTACCGTTTTCGAGGTTTGATCTCTTAGATAATTAAAAAAAAAAATCAAAAAATTTATTTTTATTATTGGAAAAATAGTCGTGCACTAGTCCTATATGTTCTCTATATTTATACCGGTTTTCGTAAGTTTATTCCATCATTTAGACACTCAGACGCTACACCCACAAAAACATATACCTTATAATTTGTCCAAAAAATAAAAAGTGCCCGTTAAAATTTATCTAACTTTATATAGTTAACAACATTTTCAATAGAAAAAAAATATATATTTGGAAAGTTCATTCAATTTCCTACATTTCTTGTTTTTTACTGATCACAAGATTCATTGTGTAAGTGTCTCAAAATATCCATGCAAGTTTATGGATGCCTGTTTTTTCAGTTTTGTATTGCATCTAACGTGCCAAAAGAGACCCTCAACTTCTTGCGCACACCCTAAACTTGAGTTTATCGCTCAATTAAAAATTATTTTTTCATGCCGACCTCTTTTTCTTTTGTTTACTTGTTAGGTGAAACTTGTATAACTCCCGACTAGACAAGTTTATAAACCTTTGTCGGCCTTTTAGACCCGATTGATTTACCTCTACTTGTCGGTTCTACCGACATTTACTTGTTGGTTCTACCGACTGGTTTTACCTCGACCACCTGTCGGTTGACCTCTTCAACTACTAGTTAGCTTATCACTTTGACCACTAGTTAGATGACCTCTTCGACCACTAGTTAGCTGATCACTTCGACCACTAGTCGGTTTACTCAACCGACCTTGTCAGTTCGCTTACTTTGGTCTGGTTTTAGTCGAAATATACAGAGTATGTTTCTTAGTCTAAAAGACTTAAGAAATTACAAATGCTTTTCACCTGTGAGTAAGATGAAGTAAAAATGAACACATTAACAATTCAACATAGCTTATAAAAACATATACCCAAATATGTAGGAAGACTTGAGCCGACCACTGTGCTGTAAAACTTGGAACTTTCACGGAGTGAGAAATTTAAGGATTCTTGTTCTTTCACTCAACCGTAATTGTAAAAGACATTTACACAAGTAAATCTGGAAAGAATGTGCGGCCAAATAAACATGCATTCAACCATAAACTATTTCATATATATAACTTATGCGGAAATAAAAAAAGTTATTACAAACTTATCGATCCAAACTTGTCGGCTCACCGACTGATCCTTTTATAGAGCTTCGGCTCTTTGACAGAATCACATACACAAAAGCTTGAGCTTCAACTTCTCTTTCTCTCTTTTCTCACCTTGGAGTTCTCTCGTGAATTTTGTTGTCTAACTTGATTTACAACTTTTTTCTTCTATTTATAGGCAACCCGAAAATTGCTTCTACATGAATCGACTGACTCACCATTAAAGACTGTAATAACTATCTACCTAACAACTTAGTTTCATAAATTAATTTGACTGGTTTACATTGCCGAATTGTGGACTCTTCACTCTTGTCAGACTGACCGACAAGATCTTTACTGATACAGACTCTGACAGAGTCAGCTTGGCTCAGATACGGATCTGCGAGTAATTAATATTTCAAACAATCCCCCTTAATTATGAGCAGATGGGGATTTTTAAAACAAAACTTACAAAATGTTTCAGAGCTTAGACTTGCTCTGTGCATGACAGAGTTCACTGTGCAGAACTTGTCATTCCAAGATAACTACGCAGATAGTGGAATGTGTCCTTTGCTAATGGTTTTGTAAAAATATATGCAAGTTGATCTTCAAACCTGCAAAATTCCAAACAAAATTCCTTGTTGTTCACCAACTCTCTTATGAAATGAAACCCTGTGTCGATGTGCTTGGTTCTCTTATGGAACACATGATTCTTTGATAATGCTATTACTGAATTGTTGTCGCAGAATATGGTTGTTGGTTCTTCATGGTTCTGAGACAAGTCTTTTAACACTCTCCTCATCCAGACAGCTTGACATGCAGCACTTGTCACTGCAACACACTCTGCTTCTACTGAAGACAGAGTTACTATGGGTTGTTTCTTTGAATCCCATGAAACAACACCTGTACCAAAATGAAATGTGTACCCAGATGTTCTCTTTCTGTCATCTATGTTGCCTCCATTGTCACTGTTAGTGTAGCCAATGAGTTTAAAATTTTCTGAGGTTGAATACATAATGCCAAGGTCTTTTGTGCCACTTACATACCTCAAAATTATTTTACCTGCTTGCCAGTGTGAGTCTTTTGGTGACTCCATGAACCTTGAGATCAGAATTACACCATACATAATGTATGGTCTTGTCGTTGTTAAATACATAAGGCTACCTACAAGCCTTTTGAACAGTGTAGGATCTACAGTCAATCCTTCATCATCCTTGCTCAATTTTAAACATGTTATTACTGGTGTTGGGGCTGTCTTGCAATTAGACATGTTAAATATTTTTAAAACTTCACTTGCATACTTTGTATGTGATATAAAAATACCACTTTCAGACTGCTGAACTTCAATGCCCAGAAAAAACTTCATGAGCCCCAGATCAGTCATTTCAAATTCACTTTGCATGACTGCTTTAAAATATGTTATGCCAAAATCACCAGTAAATATTAAATCATCTACATACAAGCAGACAATTAACATCTTACCTTTCTCATTCACTTTGGTATATAATGTCGGTTCACTTTCACTTCTGTGAAATCCATTTTCAGTGAGATAGGAATCAATCTGACTGTACCAAGCTCTAGGATCTTGCTTCAAACCATAGAATGTATTTTCCAGCCTATACACTTTATGCTCTTGACCTGAAACTTCATAGCCTTGTGGTTGTTCCACATATACTTCCTCTTCTAGATAGCCATTTAACAATGTTGACTTGACATCCATTTGACAAACAAGCCATTTGTTTTGTGCAACAATGGTCAAGACTGTTCTGCCTGTATCCATGCGTGCAATAGGTGAACACATTTCATTGAAGTCTATGCTAGGTTGATGTGTGAAACCTCTTGCTACCATTCTTTCTTTGTGCTTTTGCACATTCCCATCAACATCTTGCTTGGTCTTGTAAATCCATTTGACATTGATTACATCTTTGTCCTTTGGTACATCAACCAGCTCCCATATCTGGTTCATCTCAATGCATTCTATTTCTTCATCCATGGCTTGTGACCATACTTCTTCTTCAACAGCTTATTCAAATGTTAGTGGATCATATATAGGAGAAAATAATGCAAAGAGAGAGAATGAATTTGGTGTACCCTCTTCATATATCTCATGCAAACTTCTTGTCTTCACCGATTCTGTTGATGTCGACATTGACAAAATTCTTGATGGATTCTACTGTCCTCTTGGTGTAGCTTGAGCTGCTACTTGTGTCGATGGTCCTTGTGTTGAACCATGTCATGGTGTCATGGGAGTCGACGGTGCTGCGACCGGTTGACTTACATGTGGTGTTTGAACCACTTCATCCTCCATATCATCATTGTCGACATTCGACACAATCTTGACATTTATGTCGACAGTTCCATCCCATTATTCATTCTTGACAAGATGAACATCTCGACTGATTATCACTTTCCTTGTGACAGGATCATACAACTTGTATGCTTTTGTGTCTTCAGAATAACCAACAAAATTACATTTTAGTCCCTTCTTGTCGAGCTTCTTTCTCAACTCATCTGGAACATGAGCATATGCAACACAACCAAAAACGTTTAAATGAGAAACACTATGATTCATACATGTCCATGCTTCTTAGGGAACTTTGTTCTTCACACTCTTTGTCGAACACCGGTTCATAATGTATACAGCAGTTGCAACTGCTTCACCCCAATATTCATTTGGAAAATGCTTGGCTGCCAACATATTGCGTGCCATCTCCATGATGGTTCTGTTCTTTCTTTCAACAATATCGTTCTGCTGAGGTGTATACCGTGCAGTAAATTGCTTCTGTATGCCATGGATCTTGCAAAAATTTAGAAATTCATTTGAAACATATTCACCTCCTCTGTCAGTCCTTAAGATATTGATGCGGTGTCCACTCTAGTTCTCCACGAGTGCCTTGAACTGCTGAAAATAACTAAATGCATCAGATTTATGTTTCAAAAAGTATACCCATGTTTTTCTTGAGTAGTCATTAATAAAAGTTAGAAAATATTTGCGGCCACCAATGAATAATGTCTGCATTGGACCACAAATACCAGAGTGCACAATTTCAAGTGGTGTGCGTGCTCTATATGACTTTCCGACTGGAAAAGTCTCTCTGTGCTGCTTGCCAAAAATGCATCCTTCACAAACCCTCTCTGGTCTGTCGATCAATGGAAATCATTTCACCATATTCTTTGTGTGCAGTAGCTTCAGCCCACCAAAATTCAGATGTCCAAATATGAAATGCCACAACCAGAATTCATCCTGAACTTCTGTTTGAAATGCAACTTGCAAATTAGCGCTTCCATTTTCTTTCTTGTCGAGGGTCTCAATTGTTTCTTTACTTTCTGCCTTGAATGCATCTCCTGTATTTGTCTTCCCTTTCATGTCGAGAACTATCCTCAATGGAAACAAGCGGTTGCTTGTCATTGGAACTTTTTCTATCAGCTGAGCTTGGACGTTTGTCTTTAGTTACGCAGTGATCATCTTCCATGTAGACTCCTTAGCGTTTCTGTATTAGTTCTCCAATGCTTAACAAATTATGTTTTAGACCTTCAACATGATAGACATCAGGGATATACTTACTCTCCCACTGTTTGGTTAGAAAATCAACTGTGCTTTTTCTAAAACAATAACTTGGACATTGTTTCCAAGTGTAACATCAGTTTGAACTGAATTATCTAGACTGGAAAACAAATTTAAATTACCAATCATATGATTTCTGCATCATGAATCTAAGTACCATATGTCATGTGGACTTTCTTGAACAACATTGAATTCAATTGGAGATGTCAATGCCATTAACATTGCACTTGTCGAAGTAATGGTGTTGGTCGACTGACTTGGGCTTTTCCTTCCTTGGTCATATTGTTTCTTCCTGCATTCATATGTATAATGACCAAATTTATTACAATAATGACATTGAATTTTTTATTTATCAAACCTCTGGCCACTTGGATGACTTGGGTTCTTATTTTCTCCTCTACCACCGACATTTGCAAGACTTCTGCCTCATCCTCCTCTGGAAGAACTTCTTCCTCTGCCTCTGAAATTGTTTCTCCCCCTGCCTCTACCACAACTTATGGGTGATTGTGTTGCGAATGCACCTTCCAATGATGTCTGTGTTCTACTAAGTCTGTGTTCATGATTGATGAGTTTTTGAAACTCATCAACGGTAAACGTCGACATGTCTGTGTGTTCTTCCAAGGTCACAACCAAGTTTTCAAATCTTGGGGGAAAGATTCTAAGAATTTTTTCAACCACCCGTTGGTCTTCTATAGCTTCTCCGAGAGATTTCAGTTGGTTTATCAAACCAACAACTCTGGTGTAGAATGTGTCTATAGTCTCTGAATATTTCATGGACAGAGATTCAAAATCTCTTCTCGAAATCTGTAGCTTGGATGTATTTACCTTATCCAAAACTTGATAGGCACTCTCCAATGTATCACATGCCTTCTTAGCATTATTTTTTGCTGCTACTCTTGGGAGTATGCTTTCATGCATAGCTTGATGTATGTAAAACAGAGCTTTTCCATCTTTCTTCCTATGTTCCCTCAAGACATATTTCTCAGCTTATGTGAGATTGTTATATGTTGTCATATCTATTGGTTTTGCATAACCATGTTGGAATATCTCCCAGACATCTTGACCTCTGAACAAAGACTTCATAGTTAGAGACTAATATTCATAATTCTTTCCCGTAAAAATTGGAGTTTGCAATGAACCAGAAGTGGAAGCCATTTTTTATTTTTAATTAACTTTCCTATAAAATTACTTTTCCACTTTTTAAGACAAGATTTATTTCCTAAACCTTGCTCTAATACACGCCAACCTCATTTTCTTTTGTTTACTTGTCGGGTGAAACTTATCTAACTCCCGACTAGACAAGTTTATAAGCTTTGGTCGACCTTTTAGACATGATTGTTTTACCTCTACTTGTCGGTGAACTATCGACTGGTTTTACCTCGACCACTTGTCAATTGACCTCTTCGACCACTAGCCGGATTATCACTTCGACCACTAGTTGGATGACCTCTTCGACCACTAGTCGGCTGATCACTTCGACCACTAGTCGATTTACTCAACCGACCTTGTCGGTTCACTTACTTTGGTCTGGTTTTAGTCAAAATATACAGAGTATGTTTCTTAGTATAAAAGAGTTAAGAAATTACAAATTCTTTTCACCTGTGAGTAAGATGAAGTAAAAATGAACACATTAACAATTCAACATAACTTATAAAAACATATACCCAAATATGTAGGAAGACTTGAGTCAACCACTATGTCGTAAAACCTGGAACTTTCACGGAGTGAGAAATTTAAGGATTCTTGTTCTTTCACTCAACCGTAATTGTAAAATACATTTACACAAGTAAAACTCGAAAGAATGTGCGGCCAAATAAACATGCATTCAACCATAAACTATTTCACATATATAACTTAAACGCGGAAATAACAAAGGTATTACAAACTTGTCGATCCAAACTTGTTGGCTCATCGATTGATCCTTTTACAGAGCTTCATCTCTTCGAAAGAATCACATACATAGAAGCTTGAGCTTCAACTTCTCTTTCTCTCTTTTCTCACCCTGGAGTTCTCTCGTGAATTCTGTTGTCTAACTTGATTTACAACTGTCTTCTTTTGTTTATAGGAAACCTGAAAATTGCTTCTACATGAATTGACTGACTCACCATTAAAGACTATAATAACTATCCACCTAACAACTTAGCTTCATAAATTAATTCAGCTGGTTTACATTGCCGAATCATGGACTCTTCAATCTTGTCAGACTGACCGACAAGATCTTGACTGATACATACTCTGACAGAGTCGGCTGGGCTTATATATGGATCTGTGAGTAATTAATATTTCCAACACTGTGGAGTGGACAAGGTGGCCTTTTTCTTTTTCTTGAAGCAATAATTTAGGGAAATAAATTATTGCCATACTATTTGTTTTTTTCTGGTTTTTTGAGGTTTAATTTTTTTTCTTGTTTCTCAACTAAATTGGATATATATATGGTAGTAAGATTTTCATACTTGATATGTGTTTTTAACCGAATATAGGTAAAGCAAAAGATGATGTAAATCATCAAAATCATTTATCCATCATGTGGTATTTGATCCAAGTCATCCATTCTAAACAATAAATTTATTATAGTGTTTATGCATTCATAACTATGTCTGCATTTGCATGTTGATTCATAATCATGAACTTATGGAATTGTTTGTGACAAACACAGCTATGAACATTTACTTGATGGAAAAGTTAGTAGAGAGAGAGGCGTTGCACAATGAGAGTGAGCACATCAGTTGTTATATCTGTTATTCATCACCAATAGTTATTTATATATTCGTGACAAAATATCATATGTTGATCTAGATAAATGATCAAGGGATCTCCATAAGCCTTATTAGATAATGTCTAGCATTTTGAATAATGCCTTTATCATCTACAACAATCTCATCTTCTTGTGAGTGAAGGTAGCACAACCTTATCCTCTTCTAGATATTGCATGTGCTTATTACTATTCTCATAGGCAATCATTCTTAGTCACCTTCTCAACAAGTCATTGCTTTGAGTAGGACAACACGGGTGAGTTAACTTTTCTAACACTTCTTCTTAGCAAATAGTTTTTGCTTTCATCTTCAATCTTCTTTTGTCTTCTAGCTTGCTTCATCTTCATTTGGCTTGGTCTCCATCTTAGTGCATCTTCATTGCTCATCAAATATCTTCATTGTCATTTGTGGTTTTGATTATGTTGTTTACTTGTGCTTGTTTGCTTGTTGCAACATCTTTAGCTAGTTGAAACTTCATCTTTTGGCTTCCTTTCATCTTATGATGCATTTCAGAATAGTCATTATATTTCCATAAATTGATTTTTTTTAGAAATTTTTCTTTGTTTTTTTTTATATCTATATAGCCAACAACATTTTATATCTTATCTTTTAGAATATTTGTTATTAAGCATTTCAAATCTAACAATGTGTATCCTATCTTTTATAATATTTATTACTGTGTTGTATAATATATATTGTTCACCTACCTCAATTCTCATTATTGTTTTATGAGAGTTATTAATTGGGCCAAAAATGCGCCTTCCATTGAATTCTCCTTATTGTTTTATTAGAGTTATTAATTATGCAAAAAAGAAGCATTCTGCTGTAGTGAGCAAGATGAATAACTCTATTAATCCTCAAGCTGACACTGTCTTTTATAAAAAATAAGATAAACTCAAACTAAACTTAGAAACTTTACCTACCTTCATTTTTATGTATTGTTTTCTGCCTTCCACTCTCCTTATTGGTTTCTTCTTAATTCTGCTTATTGGTTTCTTCTTTCTTTATTGTTTTCTGCCTTCCACTCTCCTTATTGGTTTCTTGTTAATTATGCTTATTGGTTTCTTATTAGGGTAACATTCTCATCTTCTTATCATAGTCTTTCACCTTTGGCCATCTCTTTATCAAAACAACACGGACATCTCTCATTACATGAGGCGGTTTCTCTCACTTAAGATGTGGCTGCTACTGCTACGCCTCTTCTTCCCCTGGGCATGTGGGCTCTTCCTCTTCACAAACATATTCCAAGATAAACTTCATTTTGTGGCGCACTTGATTTACTGATTGTTTTTATGTGCTTAAATGTTTATATGTTTCAGAGCTAACAATGGTATCAGAGAAGAAGGTTAGAAGTCTTGAGACAAAGAAAGGAAAAGAAATTTAGAGCAAAAGGTTAGATCTCCTTACTTGTGCGTTGGACCTTATTGAGGCAAGCCACTGTGATACTTTTGTCATGAATAAAGATGGTGTGAGCAAGATGTGCATGATATCAAGCAGCATAAGCAAAAGCAAAGGAAGAATTATGTTTTTGAACACATATATATTTTTCATATATTTCTCGATTGCAAGATCTGATGAAGAGCTGACAGCCAGTGATACCACAACCATATGAGGAGATGAAGAATTAGAGTTCAAGACGGTGAGGTAAGGATGTGAAAACCACAGAGCTAGAGGAACCCGACGACATATTGTCGGTGTGCCTGTTCTAGTGGAAGTAGCCACATGGTGAAGTACTCTCGGGAGAAAACGACAGCCGCGACAATTAACTTGAGTTACCGTGCAACACAACATTTTTGTTTTCCCCTTTTTCCTTTTTCAAAACTTGCGACTCAATTTTCTTGCAGCAGAATTTACTGCACGAAGAAATCACTGCGCGACAGAATTACTGCACAGAGTTACTGTGCTATGTCAGAGTTACCGCGACAGAGTAAATGCGATGGACTCTTCACGTGCGAAGGACTTTTACTTTGGCTTTGACCGACTTTTACTGCGACATGAATTTGGTTGCGACCAACTCATCTGTGAACAAGTTTTCACTTCCGCGCAATAACTTTATATTTCCTAGTCTAAGGACTTAGGAATATGAAAAACACTTTTTACTGCGATAACCTAGGATTAACTGAGACACAACTATATTGAGAATCGCGCACAATATCATATAAGAAAATAATAAACAAGATCTATGTCGAACCTCTGCGCGTAAAACTAGGAACTTTTACGCAGTGAAATAATTATGGATTCTTGATGTCTTTCACTCATAGTAAATGCAAACAACATTAACTCAGGTAAATATGGAGAAGATATGCGGCTAACTAAAACATTCATTCAAACATAAACTTAAGGATTTATATTTCATGTGATGGCACAACAAAACTTACAGTCGTAAATACAAACTTGGTAAAAACACATAAGCTTGAGCTTAAAACTCTTCAGTGAGTTTTCCTTCTTCTTATTTGTCGCACTTGTCTTCTCTGTTGCTTGTCTGTCTCATTTTTTAGGTTTACAATTTCATCCTTCATATAGAAAATTTCTGCCGACTAGCCAACTTAACATTTAAAGACTGCAATTACTCTCTACCTAGAAACTTAGCTTCAACAACTAAATTCCACTGTCTTATATGTGAGAAATCTGAAGTCTTTATCTTGTCAGCCTCTCTGGCACTTTCTGACGTGCTGCAGACTATGACAGAGTTGGTTGATTGGATTATGGATCAATGAGTAATTAGTATTTCCAACAGTCCCCCTTAATTATGAGAAGATCGTAATTTAAAAAACAAAATATTACAAAATGTTTTTTCAGAGCAGAAAACATGCTCTGTTCATGACAAAGTTCATTGTACAGAACTTGTCATTCCCAAATAAATTCGGAGATACTGAAATGTATCCCTTTCCAATGGTTTTGTAAAGATGTCTGCAAGTTGATCTTCAGACCTGCAAAATTCTAAACAAATTTCTTTGTTATTCACCAACTCTCTTATGAAATGATACCTTGTGTCAATGTGTTTGGTTTTCTTGTGAAACACATGATTCTGTGACAAGGCAATGGCTGAATTGTTGTCACAGGTTGTTGGTTCTTGCTGGTTCTGTGACATATCTTTTAACATTCTTATCATCCAAACAGCTTGACATGCAGCGCCTGTGGCTGCGACATACTCTACTTCTACTGAAGATAGAATTACTATGGGTTGTTTCTTTGAAGCCCACGAAACAACACCTGTACCAAAATGAAATGTGTACCCATATGTGCTTTTCATGTCATCTGTGCTGCCTCTGTTATCACTGTCAGTATATCCTATGAGTTTAAAATTTTCTGAAGTTGAATACATTATTCCAAGATCTTTTGTACCACCTACATACCTCGGAATTCTTTTATCTGCTTTCCAATGTGAGTCTTTTGGTGACTCCATGAATCTTGAGATCAGACTTACTCCATACATAATGTCTTGTCTTGTCGTTGTTAAATACATAAGGCTGCCAACAAGCCTTTTAAACAACGTAGGATCTACAGTTGATCCATCATCATCTTTACTCAATTTTAAACCTGTTATTACTGGTGTTGGTTCTGCCTTACAATTTAACATATTAAATCTTTTTAAAACTGTATTTGCATACTTGGATTGTGATATGAAAATAGCACTTTCAGATTGCTAGACTTCAATTCCCAGAAAGAACTTCATGAACCCCAAATCAGTCATTTCAATTTCACTTTCCATGATTTTTCTAAATTATTTTATGCCAAAATCACAAGTAAATATTAAATCATCCACATACAGGAAAACAATTAACATGTTACCTTGCTCATTCACTTTGGTGTACAGTGTTGGCTCACCTTCACTTCTGTGAAATCCATTCTCAATGAGATAGGAATCAATGCAACTGTACCAAGCTCTTGGAGTTTGCTTTAAACCATAGAGCGCCTTCTTCAGTCAGTACACTTTATGTTCTTGTCCTGGAACTTCATAGCCTTGTGGTTGTTCTACATATACTTCTTCATCCAAATAACCATTCAGAAATGTTGACTTAACATTCATTTGATAAACAGGCCATTTTCTTTGTGCGGCAATAGCCAAAACAGTTCTGATTGTATCCATGCGTGCAACTGGTGTGAACGTTTCATTGCAATCTATGCCGGGTTGTTGTGTGAACCCTCTTTCTACCATTATTGCCTTGTACTTCTGCACATTCCCATCAGCATCTTGTTTGGTCTTATAAATCCATTTAACGCTGACTACATCTTTATCTTTTGGTACATCAACCAGTTCCCATGTCTGGTTTTTTTCAATGCATTCTATTTCTTCATCCTTGTCTTTTTCCCATACTTCATTTTCAACAGCTTCCTCAAATGTTAGTGAATCATCTATTTGAGAAAATAATGCAAAGAGAGAGAAGGAATTTGGTGTACCAGATTTATATATCTCACGCAGACTTCTTGTCTTTATTGGATATGTTGATGTCGAACTAATTAATGGAGTCTGTTGTCCTCTTGGTGTGCTTGTCGATGTAGCTTGAGCTGAAATTTGTGTTGATGCTCGTTGTGCTGAACCATGTCGCGGTGTCATTTGATTTGACGGTGTTGCGACTGGTTGATTTACTTATGGTGTTTGAACCACTTCTTCCGTCATGTCTTCATGCTCGACATGCGACACAATCTTGACATTCTTCTTGACGGTTCCATCCCATGATTCATTCTCAACAAATTGAACGTCGCAACTAATGATTACTTTCCTTGCTACAGGGTCATACAACTTGCCATGCTTTTGTGTCTTCATAATAGCCAACAAAAATACATTTTTGTCCCTTCTTGTCTAGCTTCTTTCTCAGCTCATATGGCACATGAGCATATGTGAAATAACCAAAAACTTTTAAATGAGAAACACTATGATTCATACTTGTCCATGCTTCTTGAGGAACTTTGTTCTTCGCACTCTTTGTCGGACATCGATTCATAATGTATACAGTAGTTGCGACTGCTTCACCCCAATATTCATTTGGCAAATGCTTTGCTGCCATCATGTTGTGCGCCATTTCCATAATGTTTCTGTTCTTTCTCTATATGATACCATTCTGTTGAGGTGTATACCACGCAGTGAATTGCTTCTGTATGCCATGAGTTTTACAGAAATTTAGAAATTCATTTGAAACATATTCACCACTTCTGTCTGTTATTAGGATTTTTATGCGGTGTCCACTCTGGTTCTCCACGAGTGCCTTGAACTGCGGAAAACAACTAAATGCATCATATTTATGTTTCAAAAAATATACCCATGTTTTTCTTGAGTAGTCATCAATAAAAGTAAGAAAATACTTGCAGCCACCAATGGACGTTGTCTGCATTGGACCACAAATATCAGAGCGCACAATATCAAGTGGTGTGTGCACTCTGTATGACTTTCCAACTAGAAAATTCTCTCTATGCTGCTTGCCAAAAATGCAGCCTTCACAAACTCTGTCTGGTTTGTCAATCAATGGCAATCCTTTTACCATATTCTTTGTGTGCAGCAACTTCAGTCCACCAAAATTCAGATGTCCAAATCTAAAATGCCATAGCTAGGAATCATCCTTAACTTCTATTTGAAATGCAGCCTGAAAATCAGTGCTGTCTTTTTCTTTCTTGTCGTAGCACACGACTTCTTCTTTACTTCCTGCCTTGAATGCAACTTTTGTATTGTCTAGAACTATCCTCAATGAAAACAAGCGATTGCTTGTCATTGGCACTCTTGCTATCAGCTGGTTGCTTGGACGTACATCTTTAATCACACAGTGATTATCTTCCTTGTAAACTCTGTAATCTTTCTATATCAGTTGCCCAATACTAAGTAAATTATGCTTCAAACCTTCTACATGGTAAACATCAAGCATATACTTATGCTCCCCCTGTTTGGTTAAAATATTAACAGTACCTTTTCCCAAAACAGTGACTTGGACATTATTTCCAAGTGTAACATCAGTTTGAATTGAATTATCTGGACTGGAAAACAAATTTAAATTACCAGTCATATAATTGTTTCAACCTGAATCTAAATACCATATGTCATACGGACTTTCTTAGATGTTATTGCATTCAATTGGGGATGCGCATGTCATCAACATTGTGCTCGACGAAATGTTGGTGTTCGTCGACTGATTCTGGCTTTGCTTTCCTTGGTCATATTGCTTCTTCCTGCATTCATATGCATAATGACCAAATTTTTTACAGTAATGACATTGAATCTTTGATTTATCAAGCCTATGACCACTTGGCTGACTTGTGTTCTGATTCTATCCTCTACCAGCAACATCTGCAAGACTACTGCTGCGTCCTCCTCTTGAGAAGTTTCTTCCTCTGCCTCTGAAATTATTTCTCCCCCTGCCTCTTCGAGGGCTTATAGATGAATGTGTTGCGAATGCACCTTCCAGTGATGTTTGAGTTCTGTTGAGCCTGTGTTCATGATTGATTATTGAACCTTGTAGCTCATCAATAGTAAGCGTTGTCATGTCTGTGTGTTCTTCCAAGGTTACAACCAAGTTTTCAAATCTTGGGGGAAGACTTCTGAGAATTTTCTCAACCACCCTTTGGTCTGTTATGGTTTCTCCATGATATTTTAGTTGATTTATCAAGCCAACAACTCTGGTATAAAATGTGTCTACTGACTTTGAATCTTTCATGGACAGAGATTCAAAATATCTTCTCAAAATTTGCAGCTTTGAAGTCTTTACCTTATCCAAACCTTGATAAGTTGTCCCCAATGTGTCCCATGCCTGCTTTGCAGTAATTGCTGCTGCTACTCTTGGGAGTATGCTTTCATGCATGGCTTGATGTATGTAGAACAAAGCTTTTCCATCTTTCTTCCTCTGTTCCCTCAAGAAATCTTTCTCAGCTTGTGAGAGATTATCACATGTCGTTTGATCTGCTGGTTCTACATAACCATTCTAGACAATATCCCAAACATCTTTACCTATAAACAAATCCTTCATTGTTAGAGACCGATATTCAGAATTCTTTCCTATAAAAATCATAGTTTGTAAACTCGACATATTTGAACCCGAAGTAGAAGCCATTTTTTTTTAATTCTTAACTTTCCTTAGAAAAATTACTTTTTCCTTGTTAGGACAAGATTTATTTCCTAAACTAGCTCTAGCTCTGATACCAGATCTCGGGAGAAAACAACGGTCGCGGTAATTAACTTGAGTTACCGTGTAGCACAACCTTTTTGTTTTCCCCTTTTTCCTTTTTCAAAACTCGCGACTCGATTTTCTTGCGGTGGAATTTACTGCGCGAAGAAATTACTGCGTGACAGAATTACTGCGCAGAGTTATTGTGCTGCGACAGAGTTACTACAACGGAGTAACTACAATGGACTCTTCACGTGTGAAGGAATTTTACTTTGGCTTGGACCTACTTTTACTGCGACATGAATTTGGTTGCGATCAACTCATCTATGAACAAGTTTTCACTTCCGCGCAATAACTTTATATTTCCTAGTCTAAGGACTTAGGAATATGAAAAATGATTTTTACTGCGATAATCTAGGATTAAATGCGACACAACTATATTGCGAATCATGCGCAATATCATATAAGAAAATAATAAACAATATTTGTGTCGAACCTCTCCGCGTAAAACTAGGAACTTTTACACGGTGAAATAATTATGGATTCTTGATGTCTTTCACTCATAGTAAATGTAAACAACATTCACTCAAGCAAATATGGAGAAGATATGTGGCTAACTAGAACATTCATTCAAACATAAACTTAATGAATTATATTTCATGTGACGGCATAACAAAAGTTACATCCGTAAATACAAACTTAGTAAAAACACATAAGCTTGAGCTTCAAACTCTTCAGTGAGTTTTCCTTCTTCTTCTTCGCCGCACTTGTCTTCTTTGTTGCTTGTCTGTCTCATTTTTTAGGTTTACAAGTTCATCCTTCATATAGAAAATTTTTGTCGACTAGTCGACTTAAAATTTAAAGACTGCAATTACTCTCTACCTAGAAACTTAGCTTCAACAACTAAATTCTACTTTCTTATATGTGAGAAATCTGAACTCTTTATCTTGTCAGCCTCTCTCGAACTTTCTAACCTGCTAGAGACTCTGACAGAGTCGCCTAATTGGATTATGGATCAACGAGTAATTAATATTTCCAACAAGTACGAGCAAGAACTGAATGCCCAGGGTTCAAATTCATGTGAGAGCCAACCTTTAGATAAATCTTTCGAGAAAGACGGTTGTTTCAGCTGTAGGCTTGAGTTACCGAGCAGACATAAAATTTCTTTCCTTTTTACCATATAACTGAAATTTTTGCAGTCAAAATACCTATAACCGAATTACTGCAAGAATTTATTTCTAGACATACTTTTACTTCGAGACATTTTTTTTACTTCCACCAGCTTTCTTGTGTCAATAAATGTAAAGAACTACAACGGTAAATACAAACTTGGAAAATTACAATGAAGTTTCACCTTTATAGAGCTTCCGCTCTCAATATTTTACAAAACAAACTATTGACAGAGTTTTTTTCTTTCTTCTCAGCACTTCTCTTCTCTGTATTTATGTTTGTCTCTCTCTATCTCTATATGTTCTGTGTATATTCTGCAGATTTACAATCTTATTTTTATAAAAACTTCTACTGACTTATATTAAAGACTGTAATAACTATGTACCTAGAAACTTAGCTTCAACAATTTAATTGGACTGGTTTATATATCAGAGAAGTGAACTATTCATCCTATCAGACTATGTGACATAAACTGACCTGCTACAAAGTTATTTGATGTGCTAGTAATTAATATTTCCAATGAAATCGTCGTGTTTGCTTCAATAAAGAAGGCAGCCATGTGAGATATTCGCTGCCAAGGAGGAGTCGTGTTGCAAGTAATAGAGAGAAGTTGCTGCTACTCGAAAGTTAAGAGTCGCTACCTTGAGAGTATCAGTAGAGTTATTGCCTGTTAGTGAGAGAAGCCAGAAAGTGAGCGAAATAGATGGAAAATGAGGAGTAAATAGTTGTAGTAGCATTGAATAGATGGAAAAGAAGGAGCAAATAGTTGTAGCAACATTGAACAGATGGAAAAGAAGGAATAATTAGTTGTAGCGGCATTGAAAAAAAACACGTTGGGACATGTGGAGCAAGGCAGAGCTTTTAAGACACAACGCTTTTGTTGTGTGAATCCAGTTAGAGAGCAAGGCCTATTTCTATTGTGGATGCCACTTGATTTGTTGAGACATAATGAGCCCTGTGTAGAAGTGCAGTGTGAAAGAGGAGTCGTGAACTTGTGAAACCATAAAAGAAAGTATGCACGCAGAAACTTGAAAGAGAACCGAAGTAACTTAGCATGACGAGAATTTTGCATGAAGTGAGGCGTCAGTTGGAGAATGACGGGAGGATCCAGAAGAGTCTATTGGAAGTGGAATTTTTTCGAGTATCTTAGTCAATCACGTCATGTTATTAAAAAAATAAAACTAGTAATTGTTCCAAAAAGGTGCAATAATACCTTGATAGGTTTTTGTGGGAGGGTTAAATGGTTGAAAAAGGGAAAATAAATTGAATTGGTGTTATGAGAAAAATCCTCAAAGAAAGTGCATGGACTAAAGTTTTTCCATGATGTAGACATAGCCTTTACCATGAGTAACATCACAAAAGAGCTACCAGATTTGCAAGGAAGGCCAAGGAAAGGTGAACTTTAAAATCCCAAACATCACAAATAGAGAGTCAAATATTAAATGTAGACAAAGTTAACAACAAACTAAATATAGTTAGGGTTGTCATATCAATTCTCTTATACCATACTAAACCTCTACATTTACCCAAGTCTAAAGATTTTAGCTATAACTTTGTACAATTTAATGTTATACTAAGTTTTAGATATATTTTCTTGATGATCTCTTAGGACAAACTAAACCAATATGTTTATCGAAGTTATGATATAAAAGTTGAATTGCTTTTTTAAATATTCTACAAAAATATTGGGTTTTCATTGAACCCATTGTCTATATTACCTTGAAAGTCAACCATACATTGAAATCTACCAACCCATCCACCATGAATTTTTTCATTCTTAAAACAAATTTATTTATAGTGATCATTCACTTTTCTATCCATCCCAAACATTCATTAGGTTTCCATAGCCAAAGAAACAAAGCATTGTTCCATCATTCATTACATTAACCACTTTAACAACTACAATTAATCTGTTTGTCAACATTTTCCAAGAATTAAAGCAATCAAGTATTGGAAAGTACATTTTTTTAAATAAAAATAAAATTATAAATACTTTAATTGTTTGAAAACCTGCTCCTAAATGTTCTTTACAAGATTGATTAGAATAGCTAGAAGGTATACATATATAAATCACATCCTTGTAAAAAAAATTCATCGTTAAAAGGCATTTTATGGAGAAAAAAAATTGTAATTTCATAGTTAGGTTACATATAGGATGGTAGAGATCATGTTTGTGTATTTTTTCCCCAGAAGGTAACCATGTTTTAGAGAGGGAATTATATGAAGGATATGGTGGAGTTTGAGAGAGATTGTGAGAGATTCAAGACGAGGTTGCAACTGATGTGTTGCAGGTTGTATCTTTTCATTTTGTTAGACTGAATAAAATGAAGGACTGGCTATTTCTCAGTGTATGTTTACCATATCAAGTGCACCAGGTATATTGGTGTGTCTCTTGTACTATGCTTTTATGTGTTTTATTTCCACGTTTATTTTATTTTATTGCTTTGCTATCCTATTTCTACCATATAATATTCCTAGCAAAGGTAGTTACAATGACCAAAACAAGCAAAATCCTAATATGAGCTTCTATAAATTGTTGCTAAATTAACAAGTACACATAATATGAAGTCTTCAATTTTTTCAATAAGCATTCAAGAGAATGTGTTGTCTTTTGGAATCATTAATTGAAACACAAAGTATATCAAATGTCTAAGGATACCATAAGGGACCAAGGACAAGATATTTTGTTTCCACTCACCCACTGATTTGATAATGTATTTATTACCTCATCTTATGTGTTTATCTCATCTAAGAAGATGAGGTACCATAAGGATACCATAAGTGTCTATCTCATCTAATAAGAAGTTTCCTGATCCAAGTCTAAGGATACCATAAGGGACCAAGGACAGGATATTTGGTTTCCATTGGCCTACTGAGTTGATAATGTATTTCTTACCTCATCTTATGTGTCTATCTCAGCTAAGCATGAGGATATTCAATCACACTTGGTACATTAGTAAATGACAATATCCTTCTTTTATAAGGAAAACCTCATGGGATCCCCTTGTATTCCTAAAAAATCCATATGGAGGGTCACTTAACAACCCACCACGATAGGGAGTAGTATTCTCAAGGGAGCCAATTGAATTGGACCTATGAACTATGGCCTACCTATAAACAACA
This sequence comes from Pseudotsuga menziesii, assembly GCA_001517045.1. Classification (NCBI taxonomy): domain Eukaryota; kingdom Viridiplantae; phylum Streptophyta; class Pinopsida; order Pinales; family Pinaceae; genus Pseudotsuga; species Pseudotsuga menziesii. The sequence goes on from LPNX010440170.1 coordinate 139,447, forward strand.
TTCCTTTGGTAGATGGTTCAATTGATTGAGGCAACCCTTGTTCTTTTAATTCAATGGGGTGTTTATAGCCGTGGAGAAACACACTCAGTGGATAGGGAGTGCAAATAGTTCTATTGGTATCATTTACTAAGATAGTGGATCTAGATAAGAGTTGTGTACATTACTTATGCTCTTAACCCCATCCTTGTCAAATCACTTTGAGATGTCTATGATTTCCATGTAACTAAAGTTCTCCCCTAGAGCAAGTCAATGCTAACCATAGCCCCTATATAATGGACTTTTAACCCTAAATAGAGATAACATATTGACATAAGTTCATTTGGTAACCAATACTTCCTAAGAAATGGGTGGGTGTTATGCACTGAGACAATAAACTTGCATGAAAATTATGTACATAACTCACACTCTTACCCCCATCATTATCCAACGTTTCAAAGGCATCTATGATTTCCATGTAAATATAGTCATAGTCAATATGGATCGTTTATCAGTAGGTTGCATATTTAATGGTAGAGATTATGTTTGTCTTTTTTCCCTAGAAGGTAACCCTGTTTTAGAGAATGAATTATGTTAAGGCTAAGTGGAGTTTGAGAGATTGAAGAGGAGGTTGCAACATGTGTTACAATTTGTATCTCGTAATTTTGTTGCACATAATGAAAAAAAAGGATTGGTTGTTTCTCTATGGATGTAACCCATATTGAGTGAACCACGCATGTGGGTGTCTCATGTGAGTGAACCACGCATGTGGGTGGGTGTCTCTCTTGTATTGTTCACTTATGTGTTTTATTTCTACTTTTGTTTTATTTTATATCAAATATTTAAATATCTTATAATGATAAGAAGTCAAATTCAATCATATTATATCTTAGAGTGGAAAGTGAAAAATAATTGGATTAAATTCATATACATTAACATAGTATAAGAAGTTTTAAATAATTAATCCTATCGATTTTAAAATATTTATATCTCATAGTGGACACTCCTTGAGTTCAATTACATGATATCTTACTAGTAAGAACATAATTAAATTCAATAAGATCTTATGAATTTTAAAATATTTATATCATAGTAGATAGTGGTTAAATTCAATTACATGATATCTTATAGTAAAAATACAATTAAATTTAATAAGATTTTAATTTAATTGAATATTTAAATAGTGATTTTTTATTTAATTTGAGATTAAATAATTTTTAATTTTTATATAAATTTACTCATTTTTTTTATTATTAAAATGAGTACTAAATTTTAATTTTAATCAAAAAATAAATATTAACAAATAAAATAGAATAATTAATTAATTTAAATTAATTAATTATAAATTTAAATACCAAAGAAATAAGAATATAGAACTTATGTCCACTCAAACTCTTGAAAGTGTGAAACATTTATAAAGAAATAAGAATATAGAACTTTTGTGCACTCAAACTCTAGATTGATATTACAAACCAAGTGTGAAACATTAATTTTGAAATGAATGAAATTAAATTATTTTTTAATATAAAAATGTATTTTTTATTATTTTATAGAATTAAAAAAATATATATCTATTAAACTATGAAGAAGATGATGAATATATATATATAAAACTTAGTAATAACAATTTTCTATAAAAATTGTGTTTAATTATTATAATGAAGAAGAATAACATTTGAATGAAGAGAATCGTCATTTATTACTTTATAAAAGAAAAGTAATGTTTATATAATTATATTTGGTTTGAAATTAAATATGTTTTTAAAATTTGAAAAAAGGTTGATTAAATTATTGTGTTGTAACGATGGAAACACTCAAGGATTTGTTAATCAAATTGATTAAACATAATTAATTTAAATTTATTTAATTTTTATTTTTATTTTTTTAAATTACATTTTTATAAAATATATAATTCCAACTCTTTCAGAAATAACATGAAAATATGGGACAAAGTTTAACCTATTAAACAAGAGCCACTAGGTTGGAATGTTCCTAATACTGAAACTCTTAGTTCTTAACTTTGTGGATAGTTAAGACATTAGTCTCAATTTTATTTAGTTTATTTTTATAAAATTTAAATCAATTAATATTAAAAAAAAAAACAATAAAAATGTATTTAATAATCAAATTCTAAAAAATATAAAAACACATTGTTACATAATTATGTTGTTACCACTCCAATAAAGACTACCTTTTCATTATCTATTACAAGTAACAATATAAAATTCAGATAAAGAATTAGCTCTTATCTATAAGAAATATATATAGTTTGAATACTACTTATTTTCTCTCTTTTATCGATTACAAGTAACAATATAAAATACAGATAAAGAATTAGCTCTTATCCATAAGAAATATATATAGTTTTAATACTACTTATTTTCTCTTTTTCCAGGTTTGAATTTTTTATTCACGGAGGTAAGATGTCTTTGACTACGTTGACATGGTATTGGAGCACATAAGACTTCAACACTTGTGTAATAGCAGAAGAATAAATTATCCTACTGTGCTTGCCCCTGGCAACAGCCAATATGTAGATTGCAATGATTCTAGATGACATTGTTACATGCCCTATGGCCTAGATGTGGTGAGATACAAGCGAGGAATATATTCATGACTAAAGATTTGCAAAAACGTGAGAGCCCAATGTTTACAAGGATCTAATCAGCGTAATAGATTTGAAGTTTTTGTCAAAAGAATTTACTAATCTATCGTTAATTATTTGATCAAGTCTCATTTTCCTTGCATAGTTTTTCTTTCTTAACATCATTCATTAATCAATCCTTAACACAATACAAGTAGCAAATTGACATGAATCCATAAATAAGACCACAATAAGCACCTAACGATGCTATTGTTAACACAAAAAAGATTTCGAATATATACCCAGCCAAGGATACATATTTAAAAGTCGATGCTTCATTACATTTCATACTAATGAGGGGAAAGTTACTGTCAGAAGAACAATTTCACTCATTCCAGAGATGCTCTTAGTTAACTTGAGTTACCACGCAGCATAACCTTTTGTTTTTCTATTTTCACTTTTTCAAAATCTTGCGACTCAATTACATGCAACGAAAGGAAATTAATGTGCAACGAAATTACTGCCCCATAGCGCGAAAGAGTTATTTCAATTGAGTAACTATGCACCTGCGCGAAAGAGTTATTGCAACAGAGTAAGTGCGCACCTCAACACACTTTTACTTTGGCTTCGACGGGCTTTTACTGTGACATGAATTAGGTTGCCACAAGTTTTCACTTCGACACAACAACTTTATATTTCCTATTCTAAAGACTTAGGAATATGCAAAACACTTTTCACTGCCGTAACCTCGGATTAACTGTGACACAACTATATTGAGACTTACTCACAATATTATATAAGAAAATAATAAACAAGATTTGTGTGGAACCTCTCTGCCTAAAAACTAGAACTTTTACGCAGTGAAATAATTATGGATTCTTTGTGTCTTTTACTCACAGTAAATGTAAACAACATTCACTCAGGTAAATATGGAGAAGATACACGGCTAACTAAAAACTTGCATTAAACCATAAACTATTGGATTTATATTTCTTGTGACGACATAACAAAACTTACAGCCATAAATACAAACTTGAAATTTACCAAGATGTTTCACCTGTTACAGGCTCTTCAACAGTTACAAAACACAAAAGCTTGAGCTTCAAACTCTTCATAGAGTATTTCTTCTTCTTCTCCACACTTCTCTTCTCTGTTCTATTCTGCTTGTCTATATATTTCAGATTTACAATGTCCTTCTTCATATAGAAAATTTATGTCGACTAACCGACTTAACATTAAAGACTGTAATTACTCTCTACCTAGAAACTTAGCTTGAACAACTAAATTCCACTGTCTTATATACAAGAGATCTGAACTCTTTATCCTATCAGACTCTCTGACAATTTTTGACTTGCTACAGACTCTGACAGAGTCGACTAATGTGCTTATTGGATCAGCAAGTAATTAATATTTTCGACAAATATCTTTGCAGTATCAATATATTTCCTGCAATTCCAAAGCTCTGCTCGGTAGACCGGAGTGACAGTTGAAAACCGTTAAATTTATAGATTTCTTAGCACAAAGGCTTATTAAACACCAACTTAAGAAAACATCCCTTCTCATGACATCGATGTTGGCAGGACATGTTGCTTGGTGGCCCTGACACTGCGGCTACAATCATAGAATGGTCTATGGCGCAAGTGCTGAGAAACCCGCTACTACTAAAGAAGCTTCAGGACGATCTGGAACGTGTCATTCAATTGGATCGCATGGTCAACAAATCTGATTTGCCTTGTCTGGTTTGGCGATTTGAGAGTGGTACTAAGAGAGAGAAGCAGAACCAACGGACAACAGCAGAAACCAGTGGACAATGGAGGACACCATTGGACAATGTACAGTCAAGAAGAAGACACGCGGCGAAATGTGATTAGGTGGATGGACGACGATGGTGAGCAGTGTTTATAAACCAAACCTCATATAGAAAAAATGTCGGCGTAAAAATTATTACTTTGCACTGTAAGTTACCAGTGACTTCAATATTTGCTAAAGTATTGTCAAATAGTTAACTCACTTTACAACAAATCACATGTGAAGCTCAATCTAGAAAATTGCTAACCACTTACAGTTTCTTCATCGAGCTCCTCGTCTTCATCTAGAACTTGTAATGGACTAAAGAAATTAAAGAAGCTTTCACATTATTTGGTTTTTGTCACAGGCTTTGTTTGGTATTGGTTCTTTGGCTTTTTATTCATAGAATTTTGTGTCATAGTTTTTCCAAGGTACTCGTCAATTTATGTCCTATAGAGTGAGCAGATCCCAGTAGTTAGTTATTGTTGCACTGAAATCAAAATGAAAATAATCATGTTCAAAGGAATGTCTAGTTCATCTTCCTGTATTGCTCGCTCGAAAATGTGTTCAGTATCATCAATCACGTCGTATGTACCCCACCCTATTATTACATTTTTTCAAATATTACAGCAAAATATAGAATCAAGTGTCCCATCTTTGAAAATGATTGTGGCTAGTTTGTCTCCTGAGTGCATTAAGATAAAAATGGGCTCTAAATAGAGCACTTAAAAATAAAATGCAAATACAAAAGATAAAGAAAAAGCAGAGAATGGAGGTTCAAACCTGTATATAGTAAAAATCCATGGTTCCTGCGGTTATGCGTTGTGAAAATCATGAAAATCAAATACCCATTTGGTAAAAATGCACATCCAACCTAAATACTCCTTTCACTGCCTTGATATTTCTGTTCTTTTTGCTATTCACATGTCTCTTTATTGTGAAAAAACATGTTGTAAACCCTGGTTCTAATTCGTTATCCCACAATGAGCTTTGGCTTGATTTCCCCTCTTTGTCTTTTGTCTTTGAAAACCCTCAAAACTCCAAGGTGAGAACAATAGGACTGATTTCTGCATCAAATATTTATGTGGATACTATATCTGATGATGATCAAAATACAATATATGTTCATAAAGATGGAATTATTAAGAGCGAAGCGAGTGAGAGCGGGCATAGTTAGCCCCTATCCATTGTACCAAGCTTTGAAACCACTGCAAACCATGCTAAAAATGATGAAGAAACCTAGTTTTAGTTGTATCTGATGCAGAGGAGAATACTGAAGGAAGCCTGCAACTTAGCATAACAGTTGTCAAGGTTTCAGAAGAAAAGAAAAAAAAAGCTTGAAACTCGGAAAAATAGTGGATGTCAAAAGTTTCAAGAGTATTGAAAATGAGGAAAACTACGCAATATATTTTCAGGGAAGTGGGTAGAGGATGCTTCATATATTTTTATCAACCTGATTATTTTGCTTATCTTGATGAAGCCTTTGATTACCAAGAAGATGGAAGGCTTGATATGTAGTATCTAAAATGCAGATGGAAGCCTCATGATTGTGAGCTTCCAAGGTAGGCAAGGCATACTGTGTATGCCATGTGCATCAAATTGTACCTCGCATCCCATGTACACACCACAAAGAAAAAACGCAGACGAAAAAGTTACATGGTAAAGGGAATCGACAGAGATGCAGTGAACTTCCTAGAACAACAACTGCATCAAATGTAAACGAAATTCCTAGACAAGCAACAACAACAGACATAAACTTCTTCAACATGAAACATAACTTCAACACCACAGGTTAACAAGATAACGATGAGTTTCAAATAGTGTTAGGATGCGTGCAGATCATTGGTTGGGTCAAGGGACAACTAAGAAGGTATCATTTTTTTCAAAATGGACCTAGGAGAAAAATGTCTATCAACGTAAAAATTGGGAATTTTATATACATCATATTATTTTATTAAAAAAATAATTAGAGAATTTTTTATATGTCATTTTCTCTTAAATAAAAGAGAGAAACAATGTATACATTTTGGGATAATTTTGGCCATTTTTATATTAAAAATAATTTTCCATATATCTCTTATGTGTAGCTTTCTTTTTCCATATATCTCTTTTATATGTAGCTTTGCCTTTGGTGATTATGAAAATTATTTTGTTTATAAACAAACACTCACAAATAACCTCCTAAATAAGAGTTGTATCATATCCATAACGTTTTTCATGTTTCACATCTTAATAAAAAATAAATGATCAAACTTTTATGTTTCATGCTACCACCAAAACCCTCACCTAAAGTCCAAAATTTATAGGCAAAACCCTAGGGGAACTAGAGAGGGGGTATCCAAGACCAGCACAATAACCTCTGATTTTCGTAGATATAGGACAAAAAATTGGTTTGATTTTTTGTTTTTTTTTAAATAGAGTTTTGGGTTTCAAGATTGATGTTACATTTTTTTATTAATTAAAAGTTAATTTGACGTGATATATAATTAGTAAAAATTTATTTTAAGGTTTTAAATTTGAGTAAATGTTTGTTTTTATTATAATTATTTAGGTGTCAACTATTTTAATTTGGAATCATGTTATAAATATTGTAAATGGTAACAAATTTTATAAATATGTAAAAATTGGATTAATTAATTAAGTCACCTCAATATAATTGTCTAAGTGCCAATTATACTCGAAAGTCTCGCATTCATTAACTAATTATGAAGTAAAATACTTGTAATTTATACAATTATTATTAATTTGCAATTATCATAAAACTAATATCTAACTTATTATTCTATTATTAACTTATTAATACATAATCAGTATATTCTCCATGAATCATCTAATCTACAAATAAACAAATTTTGCATCATTAAATGATTATGAAATTTAATTGTGTAACTATTTATGAAAATAAATTGAAATTGAAATTTGATGTATATATTTTCACCTAAAAATATATGTATCTTGATAATCAACAATTTGATGTCTATTTCTATAAATGTATTTCAACAATCTAGCTAATTTAAATTTGAACCAATATGTGCTTGGTTTTATAAAAAATTTATATATTTAATTACATGTGCCACCTAAGGAGCACCTAAAGGGAAATTCTTTTTATCATAATTTTTTTACATTTTATAAAAATGTACACATAAGTTTGGGTGAATTTATGTTGGTTTTAATTTTTTTTATTTTATAAGCGGAAATGAAAATTTTAATTACTTTTCATTTGGTTTTATTTTTTTATTTTATGAAGTGACATGAATTTATTTTTTTAACCATTTTTTATTTTGAATAGTGTTACTTTATGTAAGTGACAACATTTCCCCCATACTAGGTTGTAAAGCACCTTGCTACTCTCAGTGCAATGAAGTTCATGTTTTTAAAGGTAGAATCTAAGCATAGTGGGGATGGAAGTGCATTCTCATGAAGCACATAGAAGCAAAGAAACACATGGAAGTAGAAGAAGAAAATGAATGAGTGACTAAGAAACTATAATCTAGGCACTTGCATGAGATTTATGTTTAAGGGTGTGTGCAAGCTAATGAGGGTCTCTTTTGACACCTTAGAAGCAATAGAAAACTGAAAAAATAGGCATCCATCAACTTGCATGGATATTTTGAAACACTTACACAATGAATCTTGAGATGAGTTAAAAACAAGAAATGTAGGAAATTAAATGACGTTTCCAAATATATAATTTTTTTCTATTGAAAATCTTGTTAACTATTTAAAGTTAGATATTTTTTAATGGGCACTTCTTATTTTTAGGACAAATTATAAGGTATATGTTTTTGTGGGTGCAGCCTCTAAGTGACTAAATGATGGAATAAACTTACGAAAACAATTATACATATAAAGAAAATATAGTACTAGTGCACGACTATTTTTCCAATAATAAAAATAATCTTTATTTTTTAAATTATCTAAGAGATCAAACCTCGAAAACGGGTACGTCAATTGTCGATGCAGCGTTTGAATGTATTAATGTAATTATTTGGAAATGAGTTTTTTTATAGCATATAGAGGTCAGTGTTCTTTAGTGCACCATACAATTTTTTTTTAAATGGTTGAGAAACGAAAGAGATATGGACAAAACACTAACATTGTGTCTTTTGAGTTAAGGAGTGATGACAGAAGATAAATAAGAAAAAAAAAGAAAAAAAATATGTATTCTTGTTAAATTTTACATTTTGGAATTTGCAAAAAAAACCATATCTGTTTCTAAAATTTCATAAAAAATGGAGGTGTGTAGCATACTGTAATCAACGGCTAAACACGAGCATATTGAAAATTTGGATCTAATGTTGAATTAGCCATGGTTTATCATACTCCAAGGCATATGCATGTTGAATCCGAAGCAAAGTCCGACGCAGACACATATGCATAAGAACTGCATGCAAGCATGGGTGGAGGCTCGTCCTTATCATTTGCAAATCACGTGCTTGTTATAATGAACAATAAGAGAGTGTTTTTATGAATCACAACTGGTGCGCATTTTAAATTACTAGAGTTGGATTTTTTAAGCCAATAGAATTTCAATATCTTTGGTCAATCATTATGGTTGAGTTGGACATATAATGCTTATGTGTCATAATTTTATTTGACAATAGCTAACTCCATATCAATCCACCTTGGTTAAGATTATGAAACGATCATCTCGAAATACGATATATATACTTGAAATAATAAATATATAATATTTTATTTGATCACTACTTCCAACTCATTTAAAACATAATCCTAACATTAATTAAAATTATAATAGAGACTTTTTGAAATACTAAAAACATTTACTAATCAATATTTAAAAAACAAAACTAAATAGTATTTAATTTTAAAAAACAAAACTAAATAGTATTTAATTTTAAAATGACTTATCCCGAAATACTAAATAAAAATATTTAGTGTTTTTAATATTACAAAATAATAAGGGCCTGAATTTTCATTTTTTTTTATTTTTTGGCTGGACGCTGATTGCTGGAGCGACCTGCACATTTTTGGATCGCTGGAGCGACCTGCATGAGGATCTGGAGGTGACCACGCTGTCAGAGGCCGCTGTGCTTGCGTGAGGGGTGAAAGGAAATGACCTGATCTTGATCCAGAGCGTGGACTGCCAAGGAGGCGTTGATCTTGCGTGGACTGCTGTCAGAGGCCGCTCTGGCAATGCTGGAGGGCTAAAGATGGGCACTCTGATCCCTGATGATCGAGATCCGTCCCAGGCTCCTCAATTGGATGAATTCGATCGCTTAATCTCATCTTACAACAAGAGATCCGGCAAAACCGAACCCCCGAAATTTGTCAAAAGGCTTGAAGATGTGCCGGAGGTTGCCCTTCCTCCGGAGGAAACCATCCGGGTAGCTCTTTCCCTTGCATATCGAGCCCTGATTGGTCAATTTACGGGGCTTTGGCCTTCGCCCAAAACAACGGACAGCTGGGTTCAAAGAAACTGGAGACCCCTAATCACCAACAATGTTGCTTCCTACTATGTCGGGCGAGGTTTTTTCCTCTTCGACTTCGAATCCAAGGATGATAAAGAGCTGATCTTCCGAAATGGGCCCTACTTCATGGGGCCGCAAGGTCTTTACCTCAACAAGTGGACGCCGGATTTCGATCCAGAGGCTGACACGCCAAGAGCAGTGCCAGTCTGGGTCAGGCTACCCAATATCCCAATGCATTGCTGGAACCCTAAATCCCTCCAGGCCATAGGGACTGCGCTGGGGAATTACATAGATATGGCTAGCCCGAAAGACCAATACGCCTATGCTCGAATCTGCGTTGAGGTCGACCTAGAAGCTGGACTCCCTGAAGCTATCAAGTTAACCATGGGAAGCTGGTCCCATTTCCAAAAACTTGATTATGAACAGTTGCCCTTCAAATGTAGAGGATGCCATGAGTATGGGCACTTCATCCGCAACTGCCCAAAAAAGCCTGAGAACCAGCAGGACAAGGCGGAGGGATGGCAAAAGGTGTCTAGATCTAAATCCAAACATCAACCCGGGAAGGGGCCTAAAAAAGGTGAAGGGACCAATGACACAAGGGTCACTAATCTTGAAGGATCAGTGGAAGCAACCAAGATTAAAGCAATGGCAGAAATAAGGGAAGAGCTAACTGAAACTGGTGAGAAAGCCAGCAATGAAGGGAACAAAGAATCTGAAGCAGAAATATCAGCGCAACATTTGAAGGATCAAGAGGAAGAAAAGGCCCCGGTCACTACAGGGGAAACCTTGGAGAATTCAGAAGAAGAATCTGGATCGGAGGAAGAGGAAGAGGAGGAGGGGGAAATCGAAATAACCACTCCGAGAATGCCTAAAACAAGGGGAAGAAAATCTAGGAAAGAAATAAGAGAGCAGGCTTCCTATAAGGATAAGTTGCAAGGCTCTCAGCTAACTTTGGAAAAGCTCCTGAACTCCGCTAGGAACACCCGACAACAAGGGCATGCCCAGAAAGGGATGCCTAAGCTCCCCAAAAGTAAGTAATGCGGGTCCTCTCCTGGAACTGTAGAGGTCTGGGAAGTAAAATCAAAGAAGAAGCAATGTTAGATCTATCTTCTTTACATAAGCCGGACATCTTCCTGATCCAGGAGACGAAGATGGAGGAAGCCGTCTTCCTCCAAGTTAGTCAAAAATTATGGAAAGGCAAAGGAAAAGCTGCAATAAGTTCAAGAGGGGCTTCCGGCGGCATTGGAACCCTATGGAATGATAAAGAATTTGATACGGTGGCTGTCAAGAACAGCAACCATTGGATCCTTACCCAGCTTAGGCAGAAAGCCTTGAACTCACTGGTAAGTATCTTCAATATCTATGCTCCCAATTCTGCTGCAGAGAAAAACTCCTGCTGGAATCTCTTGCGTGAGGAGAAGAGTAATCTGCAAGGTAACATCATAATTGCAGGTGATCTTAATGTCACCTTAAGCCAAGAGGAAAAGAGAGGTGGGTCCTTGGTTAGGGATCCCATAAGGGAGACGGTAGAAGAAATCATCCTAGAATGGGATCTCATGGACATTAAACCTGCAGCTGGAAAGTATACCTGGAATAATAAAAGAGTAGGGCCTGGACATATTGCCGCAAGACTCGACAGATTCCTAGTCCAGGACTCCTTCCTCCTGCTGGGGATGAACATTTCTTCCAAAATACTGCCCTTTGGAGTCTCTGACCATAGGCCCATTCTCCTTGAGATGGCTGTTATCAAGAATTGGGGGCCAATACCTTTCAAGTTTAATCCCCTTTGGGCAACTCACTCTGACTTCCTCCAAATTGTAGCTAATTCGTGGTCCCCTCTGGTCAATGGTTCTCCCTTCTACGTTTGGGAGGAAAAGTTAAAAAGATTGAAAAAACGCCTTAAGATCTGGGCTAGAACTATCCCTTCTCCTTCAGACCAAAAATCTCAAGCAGGGAAGGAGCTCGAGACCCACCAGGCTGCCTTGGAGGTCAAGGACGTGGACGTAGAGGATCTCCACGCTGAAGCTGTTTTACATGCTAATCTTCACAAAGCCTGCAAAAGCGAGTCTGATTGGTGGAAGATTAAGGCTAGATGCGATTGGCTGGTTGATGGGGATAAAAATACAAAGTATTTTCATAAGCAGGCGGCAGCCAGAGTCAATTTCAATTGTGTGAAAGAGATCCATTCCCAGGAACACGTTATAACCAGTCATGAAGAAATTAAAATTGAAGCTGCCAGACATTTCAGTGGGCTCTTCACGGCCCAACCAGTTGAGGAGGACGCTGAAATCTTGAACCTGATACCCAGTTCCATTAAACCCGGCGATAATGAGTCTCTTACCCAGGCTATTTCAATGGAGGAGATTAAGAGAGCTATTGATGGAATGAAGGACGATAGGGCTCCCGGTCCGGATGGTTTTAATGCTACATTTGTTAAACTTTGCTGGAACATCATTAAGAAAGACTTAATTAAAATGGTCCGGAAGTCCCAGAGGTGCAGAAAAATTGGCGGAAGCACCAATTCGACATTCCTGGCCTTAATTCCCAAAGAGAAGGAGGCCAAAAACTTTGACAGGTTCAGGCCTATTTCTTTGTGCAATATAGGCTATAAAATCATCACTAAGGTTATGGCAAGCAGACTCAAGCATATACTTCCGAGACTGATACCGGAGAATTAAGGAGGATTTGTAAAAGGCAGGAAGATTTGGGAAAACATCATTTTAGTTCAGGAGGCTATACACTCCAGCTTGAAGAACGGTGATAAGGGAATGGTGGTCAAAATCGATCTGGCCAATGCTTTTGACAGGGTCAGCCATCTCTTTCTTTCCCAGGTGATGCAGAAATTTGGTTTCACTTCTGATTTTATTTCTTGGGTTCGGGCTTGTATTAGTAACCCGTGGATTGCCCCACTTGTCAACGGTAGAGCTGGCCCCTTCTTCCAAGCCTCGAGAGGCCTGAGGCAAGGATGCCCGCTCTCTCCTCTCCTTTATGCCATCCAAGCCTATGTTCTTAGCTTTCAGCTAGAGACTGCCAGGCTTGACCAGGATCTCCCCGGAATCCAAATGGCTAGAGGCATCAAGGAAATTAATCACGCGCAATTTGCGGATGACACTATCTTACTAGGTGGTGCTAGTAACATTATAGGCAGGCGTTTCAAGACTGAGCTGAGACGTTACTGCCTTGCTTCTGGAGGCCAAGTTAACCTTAGGAAAAGCCAGATCTATGGCTGGAACATCAATCTGAGGGAAATGTCAGATATCTCCCGGAGCCTCAACATGGGCGGGGTTACTGACCGGGAGTCCTTCAACTATCTAGGGTTTCCCATCTTCAAATCCAAGGCCAAGAGCTTGGCCTGGAACCCTGTTGTGGAGAAAATTAAATGCAAAATCCAAGGCTGGGGATCAACCTGGTTAAACTTGGCTGGTAAGGTAGTCTTGATCAAGGCTATCCTGAACAGCTACATGATTTATCAAAGCTCACTCCTTCTAGCCCCGGCCAAAACCATCAATCAAATAGAAGGACTGATAAGGTCCTTTGTCTGGCAGGGGGGCAGCGCTGGAAGAAGCAAGAAGTTTGCATTGGTAAGCTGGAGAACTATTAAGCGCCCAAAGTCTGAGGGAGGCCTCAACATCAGAGATCTCAGGACCCAAAATTTGGCTATGGGAGCCAAGCTGATCTGGTCTCTGCTAGTCCCCAAGCCCTCCTGGTCCAGCCAAGTGCTGAAAGCTAAGTATTTTAGGGGCAATCGGCTCAGATGCCTGGAAGGTGCCCATATGAACCAGAATGGATCCACTATCCACAAAATCTGCCTCAAGGCGCTGCCTCAGTTCACTGGTGGTCTGCACTGGGTCCCAGGCAACGGGAAACTCATTAATCTTTGGAATGACTCTGTTCTGGGGAAGATTCCTCCACAGCTACCTCACCTGCAGCAAAGGATGGACGCGCTGGGGAAGGCAACGATCTGGGACATTTCCAAGTGGGAGATTTCTGAGGGCAAGCGTTGGATTGGCTGGAATTTGCCGGATCTACCAGATGAATTTGATGAAGAGAAGTCACAGCTCCTTGACCACCTGGCTGGAATCGCCCCACTCTGCCAAAATAAAAGGGACAAGCGTGGTTGGGGAGAACATTCAGGCAATTACACTGCTTCTGAAGGATACCAGCGCTTCTCTGCTGATTTTAATGTTCCTGGCAATCCCAAAGTCTGGAATTTTAACTGGACCAACACCACGTTGCCCAAATCGACCTCTTCACTTGGACGTTGTTGCATGGCAAAATTCTAACAGGCGAGAACTTGGAAAGGAAAGGGATCGCTGGTCCATTCAGATGTCCCTTGTGTGCAGCCGCTGGAGAAACCATAACGCACCTGTTTTTCCAGTGCTCCTTTGCCAAATCAGTGTGGAAGGGCGTGATCGATAGCTGGGGAGGGTTAAAGAGGATGCCGAAGAATATTCACGATTGCATTAACAACTGGGAAAATTTGTATCAGGGCGAGCTGAGTGAGAAGAGGGGCGTGAGAAGCTGCTGGATAAAAATCTCAAAACTGATATGCTGGTGTTTATGGAACGAAAGGAACTACAGGATATTTCAGGATAAAAAGCAAACCATGTGTAAGATAACAGTCAAAATTCAGGCATTGGTTATGGAGGTTATTAGTATCTCAAAGCTTCCGAGCAACAAAGGGACTCTAACCGAAAAAGAAAAAGAGCGGATGCGAAATTTCATACCCCTGGATGATAAATTAGTTGCTGCTAAGAAACTGGAGGCGTGGGAGATCAGGATGGATAACTCTCAGTTCGGCAATTGGCTGAAAGAGAGGAAAATTTTTAAGCTCTTCTTTGACGGGGCTTCCAAAGGGAACCCAGGGAAGGCCGGAGGAGGTGGAGTCATCATCAATCCTGACGGGGAAGTCGAGGTGGAGTACAGCTGGAATATTGGTTATGAAACTAATAATATAGTAGAGGCCTACGGGCTTTGGCAAGGCCTAAAACAATTGATTGTTAAAAAGGTTGAAGAAGTCCTGGTATTTGGGGACTCCAGGATTATCATCCAGGCAATGAATGGAGGAAGGATAAGTGACAACAATAGGACAGTTAGATTGGCAAGAAGAACTAGGTCCCTTTCCAAGCTGTTTCGAAAGATTAGATTCTATCATATTCTAAGAGATCTTAACGCCTTGGCGGACATGGCAGCCAATAAAGCCATAGATGCGGATCTTAATGGTCTAATAGTTAATTCGGTTGTTCAAAGTGATATTCCTCCTTAGATCCTCGGATGGTCACTGACTGAATGAAGAGGTAGCAAGGGGAAAGCTGTCATGTATTTTTCTACAACAATTTATTGCTGATTTTTAATAAACTCCATAACCGTTCCTGTTAAAACAAAAACAAAAATTACAAAATAATACTAAATAAAAAAAAATTGTATTTAATTACTACATGTTCAAATACTCCAATAATTAGAACAATAATAATATAAAATAAAAATAGAAAATAGAATTATAGTAATAGAAAATAGAATTTATATTATTTAAATATATATCCTTTTAAAAATATCTACATACATTTAATTACTATCTTCTAAAGTAATTAAATTTTTAATATACTAACACAAACAAAAACTATTTTTAATTTACTAAATAGAATTTAAGAAGTTTATATTAAAACAAAATATTGGTACTATAAAAAAATAAATTATATTATTAGTAGTATTAGTGTAAAAAATAATATGTTTAATTGGATTAGTTTGTTTTGTATAAATAAAAATATTTAATTAAAAAAAAATTACATAAAAACTATTTTTTATAAGCTTTATATAAACATTTAAAGTAAAAACAAAACATTATATTAAAACAATTAATTTAAATAAAAATACTCTTATAATGAAATTTGATTTTTTAGTTTTTCCTTCCACCTAGTTTGAATTTACTTTTGCCCATCTAATTTGATTTTACCTTTGCTTACCTATCTATTGTCTCCTCAATTTGAATTTACTTATACCATCCAATTTGATTTTACCTTTATCCTCCCACCCTTTGAATAAATTCATATTAAAAACAATAAAAATGATCTTAATCATTAAACCATAGATGAACTAATCGATTGAACAAATTGATCCAATGATTGAATAACCATTGAACCAAATCACCATTTGACCAACTTTGAATCTAGGACCGGTAAGGTTTGCCATTCCAAAAATAACAGAGAAAAGAAAGCAGCGGACACGCTGGCCAGATGAATTGATTGGGGCTCATTCTATTTGCTTGTTTCGAATTTGTTTCAGCTGGTGAATTCATTATAATGAATTGCAGTGGGCACATTGGACATTTTTTTATAGTGAGTGAGTTAATTGGGGCTCATTCCTAACCCTAAGATTCTCAAATGCTACCTAGATTTTGCTTGTTTCTTTCCTAGACGAATCTAATTCAGCCTGTGAATTTATTGGATCCTCACAGCCGATACCTAGGAATGAGTGGTCATATGTTTTCATCAAGCACGACCACCAACATAGCTTAAAGCGAAAACACCAGACGCATTTAAGAACAGTCCTTCATCAACAGAAAACCACTTAGTTGCTCCGGCAGATCCAGCTGCACCAACATGTGAGGTGCAAACATATTTCTCCACACCGTTTTTCTATGTTGTTGTGAAGTGGTCTGGGATGGACTATTCAATGATCCTCATAAAAGGTGTCTAAGAGGAGGCATAATTTAAAAACACAACGAGTTGAAGATACAAAGCCACTAATCTCTTGGATGTTCTGCTAAATTAAATACATAGAGTTTTTTACTGTGTGCTCTGGTATGTTCTTGAAGCTATACCCCATATTTTTTTTTCTTGAATATATTTCCATCATGTGTTGTAGTTAGTTACATTATTCAGTTGGGGATTTTGATTAAAATATTCCTCAAGGATGAAGATAAAACCTCTTTCTGTTGACCTTGGGAAATTTTTCCTATCATGTCTTTTCAGTTGGGTTGTGTAATTCCCCTGGACCTTTTCGACAAACTATTTGAACCATTTTTTCTCATTTGATCCATGACTGTGTCGATGTCTTTATCATACGAATTCAGAGTCTATGGGGATTTTGAAAAGGTATAAAATGTGGGATTTTCTTGTTGTCGGATTCCAAATCCCAAGCACCAGTTGCTCTAATATTCCTATGTGATAAAGTGGTGCTTATGCACTTGACCCGTGGGAAGAATTCAACTTGCAGTTATGTTGATTTAGTTATTTTTTTATTTTGAAGCAAAGAGAACAATCAGAAAATTACTCCACACTCAATCATATGGAAAATAAGTCAATCTTTAACCAATTAAACACCTTACAAGTGTAGCCACTTTGAATTATTTTGAAGAAGCATTATCTAACTTGGAAAAAATCCTCCATGGATGTAAACATATCAACCTCTCCTTGAGGAACGAAAACTGTTAATGATAATGACTAAGGGTATTTTTTTAGGACATCATAATTTTGCAAAAGGTATTGATTTATCTTGCAAAGGGCACTGCATAAATCATGACTTAGGACTAGCTTATGCCTTTCTTTTCCCAAACTCTTCATTAATCATGATGTTGTTATTTGTTTTTTACAGAAAGGGGTTTGCTGGGGATTTATTGTTGCCATAGGACTACTTGAAAGATGGTACGTGGAATTCTTCTTGCCTAGGTTTCTTCTATAGGAAAATACATTTTGATTTGTCGAGAACCTTGTTTTTATTAGTTAAGCTCCATCACTATTGCTAAACGATTTTGGATCACTCCATTTTGACATCTATGCCAAAATGAGGGAAACATCAGGGCATTAGGGTAACCCCTTAGTTAGGCTTGCAATACCTTCAAGTACATCAAATCCTAGTAAGATTCCAACTAGGGTAGCCTTTGTATAAGCAAATTACAACCTGGATTTGTAAAAATAACTATTTGTTTGTATGGTCACAATTTTAATGCGTCCTTGGATATATGTAGAAATACATACGCATGTATTACTTGTTAGTATTCATTGGATTTGTATACTCATATAACATTTATATTATCATCACTACTTTGTATGGAGGTCAATTTCATGCAAACTTGTCAAATTGACGTCCAAATAATGAATTGATTTCAATTGTACTCTACAACCAAAAGGATAATGGAGGGAGTTGGATTCGTTTGAAATTGTTTGTTGGTGATTGGGTTACAATGCAACCATCTAGAAAAGGTGATCGTAAGGTGAAAAGGAGATACCTAGAAGATCATGTTGAACAACATTGGAAGGGCGTTTTGAAAGGGTTTAAGATAGAAGGACGGAGAAAAGTGAAAGAAGTGTTTGTGACTCATGTATATGACAAGAAAGAGATTCAAAAGGAGTCTATTTCCAAGAAACCAAAATTTCCTCAAATCAATGCTAATTGTAAGTATTTATCATTTTATTTCTTATATATTTCAATCATAGATAATCTTATTTCATGATTTATTCATTATATTTGTATTTCCATTTGTAATGATTATATGTTCATAGGCTTATGCATCTCAAATTGGGAAGAATGGGAGCAGATTGAGTCTATCAGTAGCATATTTGAAGTGGTGCATTCAAAAATTGGTGAATTGTTGTACTCTAACAAGGATGATAAATGGATAAGGAATGAAGGTATTTGGTTTTACAAGTACAAATACATCCTTCCAAAAGAAGGCAGAGCATGTGGAGAACTCCAAGAAATCCCATTACCAACATTTCAATCCCAAGAGTGGCCAAATATAGAGCATACAATATTAAGCTCTTCTCGTTATAAGTTATATTCAGAGGTACAAGTTGGGAGGAAGGAAAGTGGAGGAATAGGTGTGCATTTAAGCATATTTATGCCATTTTAGTGTTCCGGTATTTTTTCAGAATGAAGAATCACTTCGGCAAACAAATAAAACATATATGACATCCTTGCCTTCTAAAGAACTGTTATCAAATATTTTTCATTCTGGTTGGGATACAAGAATCCATGACAAACATGGGGAACAAATAGAATGTCGAGTAAATCATACCAAAATATCATTTAGGTGAGTTATGTTTGTGTCTCATGTTATGACTCCTAATAGAATGAGTCACAATGTCTTTATGTTTCTACTAGTGATATTTTTGGTGATGTTGCATCCATTGTTGTAGGTATTGGATAGCGAGAAAAATGTTATATATTTCATTCAAGTTTCATCGATGGAGATTTGTTCATATATCAAGATAATGGAATTGGATTCCAATAGATCAAGATGATGATGATGGAACACATTCCCCTATCATACTAGTTGATGTCTTGAAAAATGGTCAATTCTTTAGATCCTTGACAATGGAAAAAAATTGGACACTATGTGATGTAAGACAACAATTGGAGTTGGAAGACGTCAATGATTTTAAGTTTTTTCACAATGGGAAAAAGGTAGTAACTTATGTTACATGAACATATTACTTGTCATTGATGTCACTGATTTTTATTTTATGTTACTTAAACATATTGAGTTTTTAGTTGTATATGTTTTCTTACTTCTTACATTGTGCTTCATAGGTGGGAAAGCGAGGAGAGAGTCTTATTTGCTGCAAGGATTGTGTCTTACCATCTAAGCTGGAGATTGAAGAGTGTTAGTACAATGAAGAGATTGCAAGTGCCCATTCTCTGTTTGCAAGTTTAATAATGACAACTATTCATTCCATAGTACTTGGCTGGCCAAGTTAACTATGATACTTGCAACATGATTTTGTCGTTTTCCATGAGGAATATGAGTACGATGGTGAACAATGTGGATATTAAAAACGATATAGAACTATCTGTTAGTTTTTCAAGCATATATATATTCGAGCAAAGTGTTTACTGTTCTTTTACTTTTCTTCCTCTTTAAACAAAACTTAGATCTTTAAACCAACA
>LPNX010440170.1:165318-178479 GCA_001517045.1 Pseudotsuga menziesii
ATCATATGGGATACCTTTAAGATATGGCTTCAACAAGAAAATGATCCATTTTCAAGAATTTTTGTGATTATCAATAAAACACAACTTTTTCAATTATATATATCTATTTTGTATTATTTTTATTACATATTTCACATATCTGATTTCGATATTTATGTTTAGCCACCTTTCATTTTATATTTATAATCCGATTGTAAGGAAGTGCCAACTTTCAGTATTATGCTTTCTATGTATTTAAATTTATTATCCCTAAAAACTGTAGAAGTGGCAATTTGCATTATGTTTTCTATGGGTATGATTTACCATGATTACAACCTAAACCTTGCAATCAGTCATCTTGTATAGAGTCGGGAGGTTCATTGGCATAATGAATTCCAACATCTTATTCTCTACATAACAAATTTTCCCATCCATAGTCAAGTATGCAGAGAGATCTAATTGAAGGATGATTAGGTTGTTTTATTTCAATAGACTTTAAGCAACCGATGTACTCAAGTCTCTTAGAAATAACATATGTACTTAAGTATCTTAGAAGAAACCTGTGTACATCAGTGAAGGAGTACACATGAGTTGTCCATATGTAGTATAAAATTGTGGTCACTCAAGACTATAAGCTTATTTGGTCTAGAAATCTTATAGATGGGAACTATACTACAACTTGGCTATGCATCGTTTTTGCACAAGATATGCAATCTTATGTCATCTAAAGGTTGCTTTAATGCAAAGAGTTGTTATGCATGATAATTACTGAAAATTTGTTTCGTAAACCTTCCTTTATGATGAACTAGGCAAGTTTTGATGGTTACTCCAAGTCCATTTTATATCACTTTGTTCTAGTTGATAAGGGTGCATGTTCAAGTGTTGAAAAAGAGATTTATTCGTAGTAATGTCATTCACAATGTTAAATGTTCTTATCATTGGGTTTTCCAAGGCAGGTATGATCAACCAAGCAATGGAACTTTTGCACGAAATGCAACAGAGGGTTGATTCCAAGCACCTCAACATACAATATTCTGATTGGTGCATATGCAAATATTGCAATAGCATAAAGGTTGTAGCTTATCAAAGAAATTCTCACAAAAAAGTTTCATGCTAATTGATGGTTCCTTTTAGTCTCTCATTAATCAGCTTTCCTTAACGAGAGAGAGAGAGAGTGCAAAAGGATTCCTAAAAATATATTAAAAGGTTTGATTTCCAGCACATAGATTATCTCAAATTGCAATCAATGAAGGGGTATTTCGGATGATTGGTTTCATAAATATTTTATTGGTATTGCTGATATATCCATAACAAGATGGCCAGTTTTCATTGCTGATATATACATGATATTTTAGACATATAAAACAAAACAATATAGTTGCAAATAATTTTTGTTAATGATTAATATAACCTCCATAACAAGCCCCCAGGGGGATTTAGCTTGTATGACTGCAACTCTAGATCAAAGAGTTGTGTTTCTGGATACAGTTTTACGAAGCAATGAAATCCTTCAGAAGACAGTTCAATAATATTGTGTCCATCAATGGCAAGCTTTGAAGCATTATGTTGCATATGCACCTCAAGTAGAGTGTGAAGCATATTTAACTGTCCCTAACTTGGGAAGAAGGGAATTTCCATATCCTCCTTGTAACCAATGAGTTGATTGCTTTGCCACTCCTCTTCACTTAGATACTTGGCTTCGTATTCACAATTTCTCTTATTAGATTGTGCACCCCTAGAAAGAATTTTAAGAAAATGGAAGCATAGGTGCTTATGATACCTTTCTAATAAGAGAGAATAGAGTGACATGTGAAAAAGCATGATATTTTTTAGTAAAAAAAATAACCAGCTAAATAGAGTAGTTTTTTTGTGTTGGATTTCGCTTACGAAATATATCATCCCCAGAAATTTGTTTCAGAAAATTGTGGGCCGTCAGTTTGCACATGTTTCCAGCAACAACTAGAAATATAAACTTGAGCAGATAGCATAAATATCACTGATCATAAGCACCTCAAAGCATTATAATACTTCTTGTTAACCTACCAGTTAAGTTTCATTTCTGGCAATTCAAAGACTTTACTTTGGCAGGAAAGCTGATTGTAGTTTCAAGAATTCATCAAGCCTCTCACGTTTATCATGTTTTTTGTTCGCTCGCCGGCAAGACTCAATTCAGATGGTTGGGACAGATTCTACTATCATTTTTTTGGTTTAAATATGGTTTAGAAAAAAACTATTCCTTCAGTTCCCCGGGATGTTTATATTATGTCCGGGTAGGGGGGTTGGGCCTTATTGGTATTGCGTCACAAGGCAGCATTCTTTCTGTCAGCTAGGTGGGGAGATGCCTTGAGGACTCATCTCAATGGCATATTATTTTGCACCATAGGTTTAATTAAGCACAAGTGCTTACAGTACATGGATCTTTTGGATTGTGTGATACAATCTCTTCCTCTCCCTCGTTTCAGATTTTTGGGTCATTCATCTATGAAACTAGCAGGGAGGCCTGGAAGTTTGTTACCAAAAAAGTAAAGTGGAATTTTTCAGGTAGCACTGATTCAAGTGTACAATAACCAAATATCCTCGTGGATTATTCTGGTAATAGGCCAGGGTTTTCAAATTCCAATGGAAATGAGGAGTTTGCAGGGCATGACTTTGGTGATCATGTGCATCCTCAAATTCCTGGGTTAGATAATGTGTATTGGCATAGTGCAGAGAGTTGATAATAATGCAATAGTGTAGATAGTTGATAATAATCACCCAACAACTAACCAATCATTGAGAAATAAACCTTACATGCATGAATATGAATATCGGGCCTTAAACAATGCTTAACGGACTTTAACAACAGTGAATGCTATTGATCAAAGGTCAAACACTTGTAAACAATGTCAATAACTCTCAGTAATGCAAGAAATAGGCATATATTATGATTGCAAATAGAACTGAGGAATCATTATACATCTTAAACCATGGAACCGATCAGAGTCATTTGCACATCATTATTTGACCATTCAAGTGCTAGCTAGCAGGTATGCATATCATTACACTATGGTTAACAATGAATAGCATTAGTGAAAAAGGTAAACTACAACAGCCAGATCATGTTAGCGTTGGTCAATGTGGACGTTTGGTGTTTAACTTTAGTAATTCTCCTTTGAACTTGCAACAAGGGTTACCATTAATTGTCCAACAACAACAACAGTAAGTATTAATAGTATCAATCAGTAGTATGCAATAATTATTAACCCTTGTAATTAACTAGATATCCCCCTTTTGATACTGCTCTTTTTTCTAATCTCCCCCTAAGATCAAGCTTCTTCTTTCATCTGCATATCTCCACTTTTGATTATAATGACAAAATTAAGGTAATCTCTGCCTCTCGCCATATCAATGACACTATCATTGGATAATGATAAGATCTTCTCCCCCTGATCTTATGATCACTTATCATGTTGTTCGTAAATATTCATTTGAATCCTTCTACATGTCTACTTTTTGAACTGTCCAACAATGTCAGAGATAGAATGAAAACTTTACGTGTATACTGCTGCAAATGGTTATTTAAACTTCAATTGTCTACTATGTTTTATTTTTTCTACTATAGTTGTTGAAAAACCTTGTTTAACAGCTTGCTGGTTTAATGAACAATTTCGTGAGTTTCACTTCAGCCGGTTATGCATAGGCTTGAAGTTACTTATGAAATTTNACGGTTATGCATAGGCTTGAAGTTACTTATGAAATTTCTCTGAACAATTTAAACACGCTGAAAACAACTAACAGGCTGTAAATAAACACATGCACACCATAAAATTTGACACAGTAATTTTTGGCAAATTTGCCCTGGATAAAACCCCCACGGGGAAAACCAGTTTGAAATGAGAGCTTTTATTATTTCTTCAGTAAAATGTAGGACAGAAAATGAAAGATGAAAATACAACTTATCTCCACCAGAATTTCTCTCAGCAATAAATGCACATGTACAACAAACCCTGACCGTACATCTCCTCGAATTTCGTGCCAAATCAGACAGCAGGCCGTACAGCAGATCAGCCGTACAGGATCCTCGAAATCTGTGCCCTAATTATTGCAGTCCGTACAGCATTAATTACAGCCGTACTTACCTCGAAATCTGTGCCGAAATTTACTCAGCCGTACACAGTCCGTACAGCATTAATTACAGCCGTACTTACCTCGAAATCTGTGCCGAAATTTACTCAGCCGTACACAGTCCGTACTCCTCGGGATCCGTGCAGCATTTAATGCACTGACAGCAGACCGCACACCTCGAAAATCGTGCAGACCAGCCGTACTTCCTCCTCGAAAATTGTGCCAATAAATGCAGCCGTACTCTGGCAATTAATGCAGCCGTACACCAGCAATAAATGTGGCCGTACACCTCGGGAACCGTGCAAGAAAAACACTGAATTCTTCAGCTTCAAACCCTAACCTGGAATTTGACCTCCTTGAGCAAAATCGACCTCCTTGAGCTCTCTCTTCTCCTTCACTTGAAAAATNTCGGGATTCGTGCAGCATTTAATGCACCGACAGCAGACCGTACACCTCGAAAATCGTGCAGACCAGCCGTACTTCCTCCTCGAAAATCGTGCCAATAAATGCAGCCGTACTCTGGCAATTAATGCAGCCGTACACCAGCAATAAATGTGGTCGTACACCTCAGGAACCGTGCAAGCAAAACACTGAATTCTTCAGCTTCAAACCCTAACCTGGAATTTGACCTCCTTTAGCAAAATCGACCTCCTTGAGCTCTCTCTTCTCCTTCACTTGAAAAATGAACAAGTGAATCACTTTTGCCTCCCTCACCCCTTTTTATAATTTCCCAGTGAGAGTGAAATTCTCATTTATTTATTTCTCATAAATAAATTCACTCACTCACTTACTTTATCAAAAGGTGACTATAGTCATAAAATCACATTTAAGTGACTTTAATGTGAGGGTCACATTTTTCCCTCTTAAGTGACTTTAGGCAAAATTAAAGCCACTTAGGGAACATCAGACTAGGTACAAAAATCAACAATAGTATGGATGCCCGATATGCTTATGAGTTCCTTATAGTGATTATACCAACATCTTCCAAAGAAGAATATTGTTTTAGACCTTTTATAAGATCTGCTTCATATGACTTATTACATGCTGATGTTAAAACAACCAAAAACCATGTGTCTTGTCTTTTGAAGGGTGCTTCTTTTCATTCGTTGAATACATAAAACTCTACGAAGATGATCATACTTTTGTCTTTGGATATCAAATCATATGTACTTTAGATAATATCCTGGTGTCTGGGTAGAGTAACACCCTCTTTCTCCAATCTTTGAATGATTGCAATCATGTATTTGTGTCTATGTTGTAAAAATCAGAATTCCACTGGAAAAATATGAATTCTGTGACTTTGAGGAATTCCTTTTATATGAGTCTTTCTTGGCTTGATGAAGAATTAGAGTTGTGTATTTATAATCATCAGATCCTTAGAAAGTTATGCTGCCTCAGATATTATTATATATTTCATCTATGTCTCATCCTTCTAGCAAACAACTTTGAAAAAACAACACAAACGTCAGCTAGAGGAAATCTTGTCTCCTTCAATACTTCTCCCCACTTTTCCAAAAGCGGTCCTTCTAGAGCTTCTTTTGAAATCCAACCAACAACTAGAGGATCCATAGTGCAATGTTCCTTAATTGATTATAATATTTCCTCCATGTCAGAACTCCCATCATTATTCTTTGGCTTTACATGTAACAAGACATCAATACAAAAGGAATTTGGAGACCTTTTTCAAATCTTCAAGCAAGGTTAAGTTTTCTTGACTACATAAGAAATGAATTATTTCTTCATAAAAATGATAATGGTCTCTAGAAATTTGTACCCAAGAAGCCATGTTTGCAGAGCAGATGATTTCAATTACCCAAAGTCTTCACATGTCGGGGGATTGGCCACCGTAATTGCTTTTGCACTCCCCAAGGCTCTTGTTTGTGGTCTCTCCAATTTGCATAAAGTGATCGTAGCCTTTTACTAAAAGTTTCAACATTGGTTCCATATCCATTAGAGCATTTACTAGAAGTTTCCCTCTTCACATCACCATTCCTGGCATCTTCCATCACTAGCAATCAGTCACTGCATCCTAAACCCAAACTTGTGGAATAAATAATTACTTTTACCCTAGCAAAATATGAATAATCTATGATAAAAACAAATTAGAAAACAAGAAACATTCAATAAAAGAAAAAACGAGTCTTAAGAAGAAACAATTACAGTATTGAGCACCCCATGTAGAGCAGTTAACGTAACCATGAGTGTTTAAGCGAGGAATTATATGGGCTTTACATGTAAGCACAAATGTAAATACTAATGTAGGCGAGGAAATGTCCAGATCCCGCAACTACACCAAGATAGACAAAAAGCTGAGGAAATGTAGGGGTTAGGAGCCCTGTTACCACCTAAGTTGTACTTAGTGGTTTTTTATCAAGTGAGCCTGGTGAACTGGACAGGGTTAACTTGTTCGGACTTCAAAAAGACCTTTGGAAGTACTTTTGGGAAGTGCTTGTTGTATCATATCACATGTTCATACCCCATGGGGGAATTGTAATAAATGTTCTAGCATGATAGTGTCTGTAAAAGACTCGGTCTCTTAGACTTCATTTGTCAATCCGATCAGCCCAGAGTGTTTTTTCCCTTGGTTATTATTGGTTGTTGAACAAACGACTGATAATTTATGAGTTTTTCACTCCATACCTCCAAAGTTGGGGTGGTCGGCTTGGCATTTAGGCCTATTGAGGTTATTAGAGTCTATGTGTCAATGTATAAGCATGCTAGACATATTTTTTGAGTCATATGAACATGTCTAAGTCCCCCTAGGTGTTTTTCAATTTTTCAATTTTTTAGTTTTTTCAGTGTTTTTTATTAAAATTTAATTTTTCCAAAACTTAGGCTATTTTTTAATAGTTTAATTGGAAAAATTGATTTTGTAATAAAAGTGGGCCAAATAATCGATTTCAGTCATGTAGGTGCTCATTTTCAAGCTAAGAGCACCATGTAAACCCATGGACCCACTTTTTCCTAAGTTTTGAGTGATATCCCATCACTCAGGTCAGAAAGCCCCAAAAATCAATTATTGATTATTTTAATTAATAAATTGATGAATAATGGAGCAAATCCAAAATCAATAAATCAGTGGATACTCAACCAATTTGACTGAAATCAATCAGATCTGGAGCAGATTGACTGGATCTGACAAATCCTTGACTAAAGGAGGGGATCAAATCAGATCCAGAGTTGATCTACAGCTGTCTTCATGGGGAATTGCGCCCTCTCTCTCTCCTCCACACGTGTGGACTCTCCTGGATGCTCTGTGGGCCGATGTGTCGGTGTATGGGTTGATGTGTCAACTCAATCAAGCCCCTGGTTGACAAGTAGGCTCAATCCAGCTTCAATTCTGCATTGATGAACTCTCCATCAGTTGATTTCACTTGATTCCATGAGGAATTGCGCCCCCCCTAGGCTAGATGGTTTGTAATTTGTATATATCCAGGCACAACCTCCTCTTCTAAGTGAGTTAGAACTGGGATTGAGGTGCTGCTGCTATTGTAACTCTGTAATTCTTCATTTGAAATAAAGAAAAGCTTTGGAGGCAATACGGTGTGGTGCCATTACATGTGTGGATGATTATTGCCATTGTTTTACTGAGGTAACCTGTATCTGTGGTCATTTTTTGCTAATTTCTTGTAGATCTGTGGTTAAGATTGGTAATTAGCTTATTACAATCTTGATAGGAAAGGTGTTGTTCAATAAGTTTATTGACTGTCACTCTCCTTGGATGCATGTTTAGAGATTTAGATTTAGGATGTCCTATAAGCTTATATGCATGTTATCTTGAGTCTCTTTGTATGTACTAATCGGATCTCACAAGTTTCTTGGCAAGTTCTTTGATTTCAGCTCAGTTACAGGTTCATACTTTGGAGAGGATGCTGATCTAGTTTGCTTCTTCATTCTCCTCAAAACATTTCAAAAGCATAGTCCCTCGACATTCCACCTGAAAGCTCTACTGCGGATCTTCAAGGAAACCAACACTTTTCTCCTCTTCTTCCTCCCTCAAAATCAACACTTTACCCGGTTACTTGGTTCAGTTCATAGCTGTGATTTCATTTGGATATGTTTCATCAAAGTAAAATATACATAGATCTGATATTTCATAGCTCATAACCTAGATCTTGCACTTAAAAAGGTTTCATAAGCATTCTAGATCTAGCTGTAGGGAAATCATCTTTTTGCATGAAAATTTAAAGGAAACTTGTAGATCGCATGCATTAGATTTCCTTTCGCTGTTATAAAATTCAATATTCTGCAATATCAGTGCATTTTTGTTAGCTGCACAAACAGCAAGCCAAGATCCCAAGGAAAGCTTGCTTTCCTTGGTTCCTTTTCTGCCTGTTTAGCTAGTTTTAACTTCATTTTTTGTGAGATAAGGTAGGCTGATCCAAAGGTACTCTTAAAGTGCTTTTGGGCATTTGTTATTCTAATATGCTCGCTGTCTTTTAGCAGGTCTGATAGAAGGGAAAGGAAGCTACTGTCCGAAGTGGCCTCAAGAGCGTTCAAATCCCCCTAGGGGTCTCCCTTTTCACCAAAAAACTCAAAATTTTTCCAAAGTTGTAAAATCTTGGTTTCAGCCTGTATAAGGACCAAGAAATTTCTGATATATCAGTCCTCTGATACTGTAACCATTGATAAATAAAATCATTTTTGGAATAGGCTCTTTCAGCCCATTCCCCATCCCCCCTGGGGGGATTTGCGTTGGTGCCCTTTTCGTCGCTTTCTGCTTATTTCTTGTTTAATAGCATTGATCTAATTTGCAGGGTAGTATACTTGATTTTGTTATTAATTCCATACTCCATATCTTACATTTCAAAGTAATCGTAATACTTACCCCACGATTTCCCGATTGACCCGAAAGGAGAAAGAGATTCGTGGTAGGATTAATTAAGAAACTAGAATCTGTTTCCTTTTTTCTATCATTTGTTTATCAGCAACTTTAAAATTAACCCCTCCTCGATTCCCCGATTGAGATCCACTTGGATCGAAAGAGGTTCTTGGAGGCTTTTCTTCTAAACAAGAACATTTAGTTTAAAACTTATTAAAATTTACAAGACTCCAGTGTGTATGCTCTGCACTTGGCTGCGGTTCGTCCGATCAGTCAAGCTGTATCAAAAGCACTTGGGTGACTAGTATAATTAGGACTCACTCTCCCCAACTGAAAAACCATCAGGTGAAAATCCAACACCTAGATCAAACCTTTACGGTGGCAAAATACCCAAAGGAAGCGGGAACTTCTGAAAAGTGACCTCGGGGCGCCGATCTTTGTCACACCCTAACGGGTGCGTTACGAACAATAGCCCCAGAGACTCCATTTCAGCCCACATATTCCTTGTGGGTAGCCGTAAAGGTTTAGTTTTGGACATACTCCAAGTACTCCGGGTATATCTGGAGTCCCCCTTTGCCTATTTTAATCAACTCATACTTCACATTTAACTTAAAACATACCAAGATGCAATCGCAAAACATTCACTCCAAGCACATGCAAGCACATCGATCTTATTGATTTGACTCCATTTTAAGGCACTGGTCATTTTTGCTTCATATATACATTGTGTATTAGCTTTGTGCTTTCGTGTGTTTATTTTCGTATCTCGTCATCTTTAATTGTCTATAGTTAAAATATTCAAACTCCTAAGTAACTGATTCAGTTTAACTTCATCACACTAAGAAATCATCCTTAGTAACTTAATAGGGTCTACCCCCCTTGGCTTCGTTAGGAGTTGAGCCTAAACGGAGGAGTCAAGAACAAGGTGACAGCCTTGACTCGAGACTTGCCCCCAAGGACACACCAAGTGGCTTGAAGATTTCTGCCACGTGACCCAGGTATGTGAAAAGGCGGCAACACTTTTTGGCGCCGTTGCCGGGGATAAATCTTTTTATTCCCGAGTACGACTTAGCTTAACTTTTTTCTAAACAAGTAAAAAAGATAAAAAACTTTTGATTGATCTAGTCTTTAAAAAAACATAAAAATTAAAACTCGATCCATCTGGCGACTCCACTGTCTAACATCCCTTCAAGAATTTCTACCCGAAGAAACCACCGACAATTATTCAATCCTCTCCCTGATCCCGAAAGGTTTATTAGGGAAAGATTGAATAGGCAGACTTCTCGTAGAAACCTTGAAGATTTAGGAGACCAATCCCTCTCAGATATCCATCACATATTTGTAGAGAGTCATACTTTCCAATCTCAAGAAATGACGGATTTTTACAAACCCCTTGACTTTTCTCAGATAGCAGGTGCTCCTCATAACATTCCGAATGATGCTATCAAGAAGCTCCCCAAGTTCGAGGGAAATAATGCTACCACTGCCAAGACTCATCTCCGAAAGTTTGAAAGGCACCTAGTCAGTTACTGCGATAATGTTGCCTCTAACCATGAAGATATCAAAACAAAGCTCTTTGCTTTATCCTTAGAGGATGATGTTGCGGAGTGGTATGCCGACCTTGGTGATGATTTGTATAAAACCCTTAATGAATTCCTAGAAGGTTTTAAGAAGAAATGGGGGGAAAAGAAAGAACCAAGACATTTGATTGCTGCCCTTCATAATATAAAGAAGATGGAGAATGAAACCATGGATGAATTTAATACTAAGTTCAGGCGTGTGGTTGCGGACCTCCCTAGAGACATCAAGGCAAGGGATGCCTCCATCTTGATATCCTACATCGAAGCTTTCACTGGTGATTTGAGATACCAATTAAGGGATAAAGATCCGGTCGATCTAAAAACTGCTCAAGATCTTGCCGAGAAAATAGAAAGGAATATGCTATCTTCAGGCAAATCCAACATTCCAGGTTACACTAGGGGAAACACTTCATACAACAAAGAGAAGGGAAAGGCCATTGAATTAGAGGAAAATGCAACCTCTAAAGACCCGATGGAAAAGGTAACTAGCCTATTGGAAAAATTCATGACAAACCAATCTGAGCAATTGAATAAAATTCAGAACAGAATAGTTACATAGGAGAGAAATAATGGACCTAGGAATTTTCAACCAAAACAGAATCAAGTATATCAAAGGAAGTTTCCTCAGCAAGAGCCTAGGATTCCAAACCAGCTAGACTCAACTAATCTGGTAGATGAAGTAATTCTATGGTGCAGACCTTGTGAGCAATTCCACCCAGAAAGTACTTGCTACATAGCAAACCAGGTTATAGAACATGGGATGGCGGAGGTCAGTAATCAGGAAACAACATTAGGCGAGCCTGATCATGTGTACATGGTAGGCCGAACCTATTCTCTATCAAACCAGCATTGGCAGCAGGCCACGGATTACGGTTTCGAGAAGGATCTCCTGTCTAACTTTTATGGTATAATGCCTCCTCCGGAAGCAATTAAGGAAATGAAGGAGGCCAAGTTCAAGGGAGCTGTGTATCAAAGACGAGAAAAGCAATCACCGTCTAAACACTACAAGCCAAAGGTAACCACTCCTCCCCTCCCAGATCCTCCTATTGTCCCTGAGTCAAATATTGATATGGGAGAATGGTTAAGTAGTGCTAAGATTCATGTTTATGCAACTGATGTCCTTAAAATTCCCGATCAAAAAGAAAAGTTGTTGAAAGCCTTAGAGGATAGTCAAAGTAAAGCTCATAATATTATCGAAGAGGATCCTCTTCCTAATAATAATGCTATATTTGAAGCTGAACATATTGAACCCATAGATATGCCCATAGTCCTCAACAGTGTTGATCCGAGAAGAGAAGATTGCCCACCTTTTTATGTCTCCCTCTTAGTTGATAAAATTCTCCTTCATAACTGTATGTTAGATTCAGGTGCTTCATCAAATGTCATGACAAGAAAAGTAATGGAGCAATTAAATCTAAGGGTCACCCGACCCTACCACAATGTTTGTGCCATGGATGCAAGAGAAGTTGAAGTGGTGGGGATAATCTTAAATTTACAAGTTAAGTTGGCTAAGTATCCTGATATCGACATGTCGATGGATGTGGTGGTGATAGATGTTCCAGATAATTGGGGTATGTTGTTATCCAGAAAATGGGCCGCAACTCTTGGTGGGCACATTCAAATGGATTGGACATATGCTACTATACCTGCATCAGAGAACACTAGGGTGATTATCCACAGAGAAAAGCTGAGGAAACGGCATGTAGAAAACCCTAAGAAGCCCGGAAATGAATTTGTTCATTTCACTGATAATTTTGGAAACTATGCTATTTTGTCAAATTTCATGGCCCCCATTAAGGAAAACATTAAAAATGAGAAGATCGATGAAGTTTGGCAAATGTACTTTGATGGGGCTTATTCCAAAACCGGAAAGGGTGTGGGCATCGTGATCATCTCTCCTTCAAATAAAGTCTACAACTTTGCATTCAGGTTAGAGTTTGAAGCATCAAACAATGTAGACGAGTATGAGGCATTGCGCATAGGGTTAGAAACCGCTAAAGATATGGGGATAAAGATGTTGAACATAAAAGGTGATTCAGATTTAGTTGTCCTCCAGATTAAGAATCAGTATCAATGCAAAAATGACAGACTAAGAAAGTATAGGAATGCCACATGGGACACTATGGAATGGTTTGATGCACTTAACATTCAAAAGGTCCATAGGGAAATGAATGGGTTAGCAGATAAATTAGCAGTAGCAGCATCCACCCTCCAGCCATCGGATGAAATGATTAATGGGAATGGAAAGATGGAAATAAATTTCAGACCTTCAATTCCAGATAATATAGACCACTGGCAAGTGTTCAAAGATGATGAGCAACTCTTGAGATTCATCCACAATCTACAAGAGTTTGAGGGTTGCAAGATCAGTTATCAGCAGGAAGGTAAAGAGTATCAGGAATGCGAGGATAATGAAAGGAATCACATCCCGAGTAGCCTTATAGCTTTCGAGAATCTTTTCGATCGTCAGGATCATCATAAAAAGCAAAAAGAAGAAATAAAAACTGGGAATTATATAGAAATAAACATAGGAACTGACAATGATTCCAAGTTAATAAAAATTGGAAAAGGTACTCTGGAAAAGGAAAGGAACAACTTGATCAACCTAATCAAAGAGTATAGAGATGTGTTGGCCTTTAGTTATGATGAGCTTAAAGCCTATAGGGAGGATGTGTT
>LPNX010440170.1:181541-201576 GCA_001517045.1 Pseudotsuga menziesii
TCCACACGCGTGGACTCTCCTGGATGCTCTGTGGGCCGATGTGTCGGTGTATGGGTTGATGTGTAAGCTCGATCAAGCCCCTGGTTGACAAGTAGGCTCAGTCCAGCTTCAGTTCTGCATTGATGAACTCTCCATCAGTTGATTTCACTTGATTCCATGAGGAATTGCGCCCCCCTGGGCTAGATGGCTTGTAATTTGTATATATCCAGGCACAGCCTCCTCTTCCAAGTGAGTTAGAACTGGGATTGAGGTGCTGCTGCTATTGTAACTCTGTAATTCTTCATTTGAAATAAAGAAAAGCTTTGGAGGCAATACGGTGTGGTGCCATTACATGTGTGGATGATTATTGCCATTGTTTTACTGAGGTAACCTGTATCTGTGGTCATTTTTTGCTAATTTATTGTAGATCTGTGGTTAAGATTGGTAATTAGCTTATTACAATCTTGATAGGAAAGGTGTTGTTCAATAAGTTTATTGACTATCACTTTCCTTGGATGCATGTTTAGAGATCTAGATTTAGCATGTCCTATAAGCTTATATGCATGTTATCTTGAATCTCTTTGTATGTACTAATCGGATCTCACAAGTTTCTTGGCAAGTTCTTTGATTTCAGCTGAGTTGCAGGTTCATACTTTGGAGAGGATGCTGATCTAGTTTGCTTCTTCATTCTCCTCAAAACATTTCAAAGGCATAGTCCCTCGACATTCCACCTGAAAGCTCTACTGCGGATCTTCAAGGAAACCAGCACTTTTCTCCTCTTCTTCCTCCCTCAAAATCAACACTTTACCCAGTTACTTGGTTCAGTTCATAGCTGTGATTTCATTTGGATCTGTTTCATCAAAGTAAAATATACATAGATCTGATATTTCATAGCTCATAACCTAGATCTTGCACTTAAAAAGGTTTCATAGGCATTCTAGATCTAGCTGTAGGGAAATCGTCTTTTTTGCATGAAAATTTAAAGGAAACTTGTAGATCGCATGCATTAGATTTCCTTTCGGTGTTATAAAATTCAATATTATGCAATATCAGTGCATTTTTGTTGGCTGCACAAACAGCAAGCCAAGATCCCAAGGAAAGCAAGCTTTCCTTGGTTCCTTTTCTGCCTTTTTAGCTAGTTTTGACTTCATTTTTTGTGAGATAAGGTAGGCTGATCCAAAGGTACTATTAAAGTGCTTTTGGGCATTTGTTATTCTAATATGCTCGCTGTCTTTTAGCAGGTCTGACAGAAGGGAAAGGAAGCTGCTGTCCGAAGTGGCCTCAAGAGCGTTCAAATCCCCTCAGGGGTTTCCCTTTTCACCAAAAAACTCAAAATTTTTCCAAAGTTGTAAAATCTTGGTTTCAGTCTGTATAAGGACCAAGAAATTTATGATATATCAGTCCTCTGATACTGTAACCATTAATAAATAAAATCATTTTTGGAATAGGCTCTTTCGAGCCCATTCCCCATCCCCCCTAGGGGGATTTGCGTCGGTGCCCTTTTCGTCGCTTTCTGCTTATTTCTTGTTTACTAGCATTGATCTAATTTGTAGGGTAGTATACTTGATTTTGTTATTAATTCCATACTTCATATCTTACATTTCAAAGTAATCGTAATACTTACCCCACAATTTCCCGATTGACCCGAAAGGGGAAAGAGATTCGTGGTAGGATTAATTAAGAAACTAGAATCTGTTTCCTTTTTTCTATCATTTGTTTATCAGCAACTTTAAAATTAACCCCTCCTCGATTCCCCGATTGAGATCCTCTTGGATCGAAAGAGGTTCTTGGAGGCTTTTCTTTTAAACAAGAATATCGAGTTTAAAACTTATTAAAATTTACAAGACTCCAATGTGTATGCTCTACACTTGGCTGCGGTTCGTCCGATCAGTCAAGCTGTATCAAAAGCACTTGGGTGACTAGTATAATTAGGACTCACTCTCCCCAACTGACAAACCATCAGGTGAAAATCCAACACCTAGATCAAACCTTTACGGTGGCAAAATACCCAAAGGAAGCGGGAACTTCTGAAAAGTGACCTCAGGGCGCCGATCTCTGTCACACCCTAACGGGTGCGTTACGAACAATAGCCCTAGAGACTCCATTTCAGCCCACATATTCCTTGCGGGTAGCCGTAAAGGTTTAGTTTTGGACATACTCCAAGTACTCTCGGGTATATCTAGAGTCCCCCTTTGCCTAATTTAATCAACTCATACTTCACATTTAACTTAAAACATACCAAGATGCAATCGCAAAGCATTCACTCCAAGCACATGCAAGCACATCGATCTTATTGATTTGACTCCATTTTAAGGCACTGGTCATTTTTGCTTCATATATACATTGTGTATTAGCTTTGTGCTTTCGTGTGTTTATTTTCGTATCTCGTCATCTTCAATTGTCTATCGTTAAAATATTCAAACTCCTAAGTAACTGATTCAGTTTAACTTCATCACACTAAGAAATCATCCTTAGTAACTTAATAGGGTCTACCCCCCTTGGCTTCGTTAGGAGTTGAGCCTAAACGGAGGAGTCAAGAACAAGGTGACAGCCTTGACTTGAGACTTGCCCCCAAGGACACACCGAGTGGCTTGAAGATTTCTGCCACGTGACCCAGGTGTGTGAAAAGGCGGCAACAAGCCCCATACCACAGGCTTTGTTTTCTAAAACATCTGCAAAGAGTCTCCATCCCTTTGGATGAACATCAAAATGATTCCCATACTTGGATAGATTAATTTTGCTGAGGTAGCCAACACCATCCTTGAGTTCCCAATTTACTATTGTAGTTTTTGGAATGACACCTTTATTAAACCCTACATCATAAAGTAACACTTGCAACCCAACCAATATTATAATTGAAATTTATTAAGTGATAGTTTTCTATCCATTCATGGAATTTCTATAATTGATGAAAGTTAACTATATGAGAGGGAAGTAAGATATAACAACAAAAAAGAAAACATGACATTCGTACAAAATATGATGATAGAAGTTATATTAAACAAACATATTCTTGACAAAAAAAGGGAAAATATGCATACAAAAACCATTATCAATTTCAAATAGTAGACATATTATAGTTGAGAGTCACAACCATCCTATTTCTCACCGTTATGATTTAACTTAGTATGTGTCTACCATGATTTGCAAAGAATGTAATAATGTAAGATCCCAACCAAATCTGATCTGAAATTTTAACTGTTTAGTAATTGGGTTGTGTATTTCTGTTTATCAAACACTTGTGAATACTGACAATAAAGTGTTGTAGGTTGTGAGTCTGGAATTTGACTTCAGTGCTTCTAGAAATGGATCTTGATTGTGAGCCTTCAACAAATACTCCACAGGTTTATTGTTGTAACTTGCACTGAAGGTGTAGTTTGAACTTGGCGTTTTAACAAACACTTCATTGACATTAATCCCGTGCTAGCTGATTGAGCAAATATGGTTTTGTTTGGTGATATTTGCACCTTACTATGAAGCATGCTAGACTGATATAACCACATAAATTAATGAGTATGCTACAGGAAGAAATATTGCATGAATGCCTTTGGATATACTTAACACACAGTGGATATTAAGTTTGCACTAACAATACAGGGAAATAAACTCAGATTTGCATGAAGCCTCAAACCTGGCACATTCAGAAGTTTATCCACACCTTTTGAACTCTGAAAATGATTAACAATATGCTGGTTGAGGTAGTCCTGTAGATGACAGTCTACTGGAGGATGATGGATTCTTTTCTTTGCAGACCCTTTTGAAATGAAAAACTCCTTCCAAATCAACACAACACTCACTAATCACGCTCAACCATTATACCAAATTGCTAATGTTCTTTTATTTGCATTAAGTGCTCATTCATTGCTAAGTACACATGTTCTTTTCTTTGCATATAGTGCTCATTCATTTTTTGGTCCTCCTTGCACACATTTTCATGGATCCATATTTCTTATTCAATAGCAAATAAGGGCACCAAAATGGGAGTAGAAGTTCCTTGATTTGGGCACTCCATTATTTCTCAAAAAGGTTGAGCCTTAAGTTTGGGTGGTTCAGATTTCTCTTTGAAGAAAACCTACAATTAAGTCATTTAGAAAAGCATCTATGAATATCTAAGACAATGGTATGTGTAATATTTTTAATACTATAATTACATTCATAAACAAAAAACTGAGTGGAGAGAACATGAAACATTGTATTAACTCTACAACAAATGAATCACACAAAGCCCTAGCAACTTGATATACTACACTCTTCCAAACATTCCATCTCCCATGGCATCAAATATAGAACCCTAACACAATTGTGGTGGTTTAACCACCTACACTAACAATAACTACATGATGGTCACATAACACTTCAAAAGTAAAATAACTAACCAACATACACATATACCTATACACATGTATACATACTTATGTGTTGACAAAATTCTCACATATTTATGTATTTGCTGTTGTTTTTTGCTAAAATTATATATTTCAGTTCAACCCTAAGGATGAAAGTTCCCAACGATTAGATTCGGGAAACTTCTATTGAGATGTGAAATTTCATTATTGCATTAATTGTCAATTCTTGAAATTTCTACACAAATTATCCTTCAATGTTTGGAGTTTAATATAAGGAATGGGTTATTGAATGTTTTTTGCAAACCTTTGTTGTGTTGATACTTCAATCAAACACATAAGTTGCAATGAAATATATGTATGCAATTAAACTATCATACTTTTTTCATCAATGAAGTTTCAGTAGATGTCTTTCAAAATAGGTTGAAATTATGTTTGCATTAATGAACTCCCTTTTCTTCCATTGCTTAATGGTTTCAACAATAACTCAATTGACCTACAATAACTTGCATGTTTCCTTCACTCTCCTTATGATATGGAACATGACAGTTTTGTTATGCTTCTATGAGCCACTAGTGGCTAAGTCGATTTCCATTCATGGGTTTATCCTTTTCTCATGGACCTTCATCCACAACCATTGATCTTGTCATAATGGCGACTCACCTATCCATGAAAGAATGGGAAGAATTGCTTCCCCAATACTAATATAAATAAGTTAGACATATTATCTGTCAAAATCTCATATACCATGCAAGGAGAAGTCAACAACTTGGCAAATTTGCAGAGAACATTCATAACTTTAGTCTCATGCTAATATATACAATACAATTAGCTAAACACCTTTTCCATTTGAACTGATTAAGAAGTAGGGTACCTAGCTTTGTATAAATTGTGAGTCTCTTCAGAAAGAAAACGAGTGTGACAACATTTACATTTCCAGTCTTTTATTGGTATGGCTAATTACTTACAACTGAAAATGTATAATCATAACTAAAATCCACTCATCAATTCAAATTGGAATCAACATCTGAAATAAAAATATAATTACTTCTGCTACTTGTGCTACATCAAATATTAGAACATTATCATTTTATTATATATAAATCTCAACAGTACGAAACAGAGCTTTTACATCAGATTATATCAAAACATCGCCCTCTTTGTCTTCTTTTGTATCAGTTTCCCCATACACATATATCTTTCTCAAACATAGATAGATCATCCCTTTAATAGATAAAACTTTTCCCGGGATAAACTACCTATATTTTTCTTTATAAACAACATTACAAAATTATAGAATCACTAATTTATCAGTGCAATCATGTCTCCCAGAAATCATAATGATATCAATCTCCATATATGTTGTCCAACTGTCTGCGCATAAGAGGTACTTTGACTGGACCTTTAACCAATGATCCACGCTTTTTCATAGTGACCTGGCCATGAATGGAGCAACACACAACCGTATTAGGCCTTCAATTTTCAAAACCTGTGTGCCCAATTTACGCCAAGACACCTGGAAATGTGATAATCTTTAAACATTTGATCCAGAACTGAATTTAGAGTGGAAGGAATCGAAGCGTGAGAGCAAGGAACCTCCATCTAGCACAGGATAACTTCTCAACAATTACCATTATTAGCAAAATCCATTATAAATCTTATAAAATCATTGAAAACAAAGGAAATATATAAATTAATTAACATTTACCTCATGCATTGGGGGTGACAAGAATATGTCAAAATGGTATGAATGCATGTTACTACTGTTTGTTTTATTTGGATACAGATCAAAAGGATCTGACATATGATGATGTAATGGAAGAAGTTGAACAATAATACTCTTTTCCTTTAACTTTAATTTTGATGGCATGTAAATGGTGAGGTGGGCTAGAGGCTTCTAGGTGCTGACCTTTTGGACCTTCACATGCTTATAGAATAAAGAAGTAACATGCTCATATATAAGGTTTATGAAAAGAATACCATAGAAATTAATAACATGACACAATGAGCAGATGAAATGTTAGCATAGTGAAATGAACCATGTACCTACAATATTACTAATATGAAAACTTCCATGTTCCCTCAAACAGTGTTGGTTGAGAGGAAACATCAGAATTTTTATCTATTTTGTGCAAGGAGGCCACCGAGAGAAGTCATAACATACATTATGCTCAATTACAAACAAAGTTTAGCAAGTTTAAGTTCCCATTAAAAACTGTGGTTTGGAGAAAACATCATAATTCACTATGCTTGTTCAATAGGCTTCATATCCATGTAAGATTTCACCGTTAGACACTAAGTACCACATCCATGTACATGGATTTTAATGAAAATTGAAAGGAAAAATACATCATTTAATGAGATCAAATAGACAACATTTTCCAAATTGCAAAAAAATAATTGCTTCCACTTCACAAATTACAAAACTATTAGTAATTACAGAACAAACTTGTTTTGAAACACGGTGTCAGACATGTAACTATCTTGCAAGAAGTGTACAACAGTAAAATCTCATTGCTAATATCTTAAAACAAAAATCCAATCTGTCATGCCATGGCTTCCATAACAAATGAATTCAACTATAATAGAAGAACCTATAAAATGATACAATATTGTGTAGCACACAATTCATCCATGACAATGATGTTACAACCAAAGACAAGAGTCATTGTATTAAAAAATTTCATCCCATGTAATGTAATGTACATCATACACCTATTGCCTCAATCTCAAGACAATAATGAAAGTGTAAGTTTCACAATGGTGTCATTTTGATCCAATTATTTTATGTCTTTGGTAACTTCCAACCAACTATTTCCTTATTTTCTATACAAAGACTCGAAATAGTAGAAATGTACTCCCTAGAATCCTCATGTATTAATGTAGACTTTGAAGTGCCAGTACCATCATCAAGGATTAAGTTACAAGGATGCGTTTGCAATGAAGATTGCTCAAGTGGTAGAAATGTTTCTCTATTTGATGTTGATTTCCCATGATCTGGTTCAAGGTTGAAGTGCTAATGATTTACAATGATATCACCCTTTCCACAATCACCGTCCTCAAAAGGAAACAATGGAAGGGATTTTAGTGAATCGGCACTAGCCAGGATTGGACTTTAACCAGCACACCAACTTCTCACATCTGGAATCACACGTTCTCCTTGTCCAAAACGTGAAGCATTATCACACCTTCAATTCAAAGAATCTGAAACATTGTACATTCATAAAATGACACCAATGTTAGAGAATCTAGCATTTCAAGGAACTAAAATGTCTTCCATAAAAAATTCAAGTAATTCAAATGCCAACCTATTTCTTCTAACAAGACCATAACTTACATTTTCACTTTCATCAACCCATAGTTTGACACTCATATCAAAGGATGATGTATCCAAACTAGTATATTTGGTACTAAACCTCACATCTGTAATCAATATGAGAATGTTCATCAAGAGTGTTTTTTAGTGACGTCTCATTAATATAGAGCGTGTTCTCAGTTTTATTTTTTCCACTAGCTCCAGTTTGAACATTGGATGCCTCTGAGTGCCTTGCTCTCTTCCATGCAAATCTTCCTCCCATGGCACTAGTTTTGTCCATAGGAAATACCAGTGGACAAATATTATGTTTCACGGTAATATTTCTTCATGCAACAACACTAACACGCAAGGAAATTCTCATTATCCAAATCAGATTGGATTCTTGCAGTTTCTCTTTAAGGCTTTCAGTCCAGACTATAAATGTCATTTTTAAGAGCACCCAAAACGAACCATCTCTTAAATTCAAGGAATCGTTTCATTTATGAATAACAGCCTTCATTGACAGATCAATGATGTGAATTGTTTTGACCTTGTTTTGATTGGAACAAGATCTTTTGACTGTTATCTCTGAGTTGCTCCTATTTTGCTTTTCCATCCTTGTAGTTTGACTTACCTTGACTGCTACTGTATTGGACTAAACCCTACTGTACCTTTTCCTCTCTCTCAAGGTATGCCAAACGTTCGTCAGAATCCAGATTACTTGTCCTTTCAGTGACAATATCTGAACCTAAAAGTATGAGTATAAGGTTGATCCAAGACAACTTTATTAATGTACTTAGTCACTGCAGTTGTTGTTTATGTTGATTGTTGTACATTATTATTATTGTTGATACATTGGTTCCTATGCATTGTTACTACTGTTGATATGTTGTTTCCTGTACATTGCTATTGTTACTGTTTATGTTCTATTGGTGAATCATCTCAAGGACCAACTTTAACGCAGTGACCAATTGAGTGTTGAAGTTGAAAGAGATGAAAGTTATGTTTGAAGTTTATTACAACTGTACCTTTCCAGATTTAGCTCTGTTTTCTGATCTATTTATGCATAAAAGTATAAATTTTAATTTGCTTATATCAAACCCTAAAAATTCAACACTGAGTGCATCCTAAAATTTGCAGACATCCTTAGTTTTAATGTCAGGGTAGATTCAACATCTTTTGTAGGTTGAGAGTGAATAGATTTTAAATTAGAACCAAATTTTTTGGCATCGTAACTTACTAACATGGATAGATCCTAATGAGAACAACAGTTAATACCTCTTTAATTGAGCTACAGTACACAGGACAAACTTCTTTGGCCGAGTTAATGATTAAATATCACAAGATTCATGCATCCATTTAGATACATTACATAGGCTAAGTTAACAATGAGATAACACAAGATTCCTTCCTCCTCTTTTGAGATACACTATGGAGGACGAACTGCATAGGCTGAGTTAACACTGAGATACCACAATGATACAACAATACACTATCAAGGGAAAGCTATATAGGCTGAGTTAATAATGAAATATGACAGGATAGTGTTCAATAGAGTACATTAACATGGCAACATATGCTTTGGAAATTGAATCCTAATCCTTCTAACAAAGCTCACAACTCGACATTAAAAAGATATATTTTAAAAATGTGAATAAATGAGCTATTTTTCTTGGTTTTTTCCCAAGTTTTTCTTTTATTGGTGATTGAATTCGTCAATGATTACAGGGAATATATTTTATTACAATTCAGCCACAAAAGTGAAGACTTGAAATGATCCAACAGAAACAATTCCAGTTTATGGATGTCACCTTATGCACTTGGACCTCCAAAGGAATCTTCC
This sequence comes from Pseudotsuga menziesii, assembly GCA_001517045.1. Classification (NCBI taxonomy): domain Eukaryota; kingdom Viridiplantae; phylum Streptophyta; class Pinopsida; order Pinales; family Pinaceae; genus Pseudotsuga; species Pseudotsuga menziesii. The sequence goes on from LPNX010440170.1 coordinate 191,002, forward strand.
AGAAAATAGTCATATATGGAAGCAACAATAAAAAGAAAAAACCTGCAGCTGGAGGAAAGAACTTGTCTGATCACTTTGATAAAAAATAGCGGAGAGATGATTGCAGTGGCCTATACACAATGTCACATGTTTGTGATGTTTTGAAAGGCTTTTCCTTCATGCCACATCTGCAAGTATCATCCAATTGACTTCAATTTGGCATTTAAAAAGAAGAAAATTATACCACCCATGTAGACACAGATTTTGCTTGATTATGATCATGCCACCGTACAAGGTACAGAGTAACAACGAATAAATGTGTTTTGGAGCTCAATAGATTTCATATGGTACACTCTCTTCCCTCTCTATATCTATATCTACATAACATCTTACATTATACTATGCATACTATACACACACGCACACTCTAGTACATGCACAAAGCAAATATCTGAGCACGAGCAATGCTCTTTTGAGTATACCTCACCCCATAAAAATCCAAAAATAACATTAAACAACAACCATGAATAGTTCTGAACAAATTTGGGGATTTCCATGTCATCATCCAACCCTAAACAACTCCAAACCTTTGATGCTAGGTGTAATTCCTGGGCATATTTGTGCCAAGAACAACTTTGTGGTAATTTTTGGGAAGTTTGGGACCTTTTACCATAGTAGCATAATTCGAGTACGAATACGGATACGAGTATGATTCGATATGAAAAAAATACGTAATTAAAAAATCCAATACGAATAAAATACGGAAGTAGACTTCTTATATATAATATTTTTAATTAAATATACAACAATATATATAACATTTAATATAGTTAAATATATACAATATTTTTAATGAAATATTAAATATCAACCATTAAACTTAAACAAATCATTCTTTTTTTAAACATATTTCTTATAACTAAAATTACTCCTTAAAAATATATATATATATATAATGCCCTTAGTATAAGAGAGAAAACTCTTTGTTATTAATAGTTATTAATTATTTTAAGAATAAAGTAAATAATATTTACCACTATTTACATTTGGAATTAATTAATTGATGTTTAATTTGTATTAGGGTTAACTTTGACTCCCTAACTAGCAAGGATGTAAGTGGTTTTGGGCACATGGTTTTGGTAACCAATAAATCTAGTGCTACTATTATATTTGCATTTTTTTTTTGGCATATTTTTATTCCTATTAAATTGAATTACAAAATATAAAATTGAAAGGTATTTATTTTATATTGTTTTAATAATTAAAATTTGGCTTTTTAAAATCAATTTTCAAAATTAATCCATATCCGTATTAAAAATAGATTGAATATTCGACGAATTCGAATTTGTTCGAAATTTCCGTACACAAAAAGCCAATACGACCGAATTATGCTACTATGCCTTTTACACCCTTATAACAACATAGGTGAGTAACCATTGAGTAGCATAAGGACCTTATTCTCAAATCTAGACATGGGTGGGGCATATCCATGAAAAATCAATAATTCTGGGTGGTTTATCAACATTTTGAATGAAGTTTAGATTCCATGCAGCATCTAATCAATGATTTGGGCATGTTGTAGCCCTAAACTGCCTTTCAAACAACATTTTGGGTGATTTTTTGTCATGAAACAAGGTATAAAAGGACCTAAGGGATAAAATACAAATCTGGGTAAATTTCAAACCTCAAACGACAATGGTGAGGTCCCCATCCATATATGCATGCCACAATAATTAGGGTTGCAAAGGCTTGCAGCTTTTTCTCTAGTCCGAAAGTTCTTGCTCATTAGTTTTTTACCTATGGATACTGAACTTTCCATCTTACTGCAGTCTCATAAGATTGTTAATCTTTTAGTTGTCTATAACTGTAAAATATAAGTATTTTTGTACCCAAACAATCGTTGAAGTTTAAAGTGTTCCTACTTGGAAGAGCTATTTGCTTTCTAATTTGACCCAACAAATCTCTCCCATCTCTTTTACTTTTTAATGTGTGAATTAGATATAGAACAACTTTTATGTTTGCATATGACATGGAATCATAAACTTGATTATTTTTTATCATCTCTTTATGATAGTAAAAATCTTTCCTAAAAGCATTGACTCGAAAGGAAGCATAAATAAGAGTGGAATACGTGTAATCATATACCTTCAATCCAGCAACATCCATCTCATTTAAAACTTGTGGGAACTTTGAGAGCCTTCCATCATGTGCATATGCATTGATGACCAAGTTATATGTCATTAAATGTGGCTTTAGACCCATCTTTCCAAATTCAAATATTGCATTCCTAGCTTCATAGTAGTTCCCTTAGAAAATCCATCAATAAGGGTATTAATTGTTACTCTTGTCCTTTTTGATGCCATCCTTCATCATTTTCAATATCTCGATTAGTTTTTGAGTATCACATGTCTGCCTATAACAATCTACCGTTAAATATACCTCTTTATAAAGCATCTTCTAACTTCCACTCAAGAAAAATGTAAGTAGGTTTACAATTTAAATTATCTATCTAGTTATAGCTTCCAACAAGTGCATAAAACAAAATGAAAACAAGGAGGTATCCTAAAAATTGCACAAGTTACACAATAAAAGGGATACATGTGAGAAACCTCCCAAGTTAGGAAGTGATGGGTGGGCACTGGGATCCAATAAATGTGGAGCCAGATTCAACTGGTATATGTTCGGGACCAATCCCAATGATGATGATGATCCTCTTCCCAACCCAGGCTTCTCCATACATCAGCTTAATGACACTTTGTTTATGCTTGGATCTATGGCTGCTATGTGTGTTGTCTGGTGGACTCTCTCTGTTATGTTTTTATATGTATATACTACATATTCCTCTTTGGCAGCAGTTTAGACATGAGAATTTTGGTAGACATCCAGCCTGATTTTCAGTTTTAATGGTGCTTGTAAATGTTGCATGCATGGCACCTTTTTTATATAAAAAACACTTTATTTACATAATTTGAATATATTAATAATCAAGGAATATTTTTATTCAAAAAAAGGGTGACATATACTGTCATGATTAAAAGGGTATCTAATCTTCTTGCAGGTTCACACTCGGATTCATCACCTTCCACTGGAAAATAAATCTAGAGAGTTGGCCACAAGTTGACTATTTCGGAGTTTTATCACAGTGCAATCTGTCATCAACCCAAACGAGAAAAATAAAAAATTGGACAGGAAAATTTGTAGGCAAGATGCACAAAGGTCCAGGAAAAGATTCAATAGCCCTGGAAACTATATCTGCCAAACAAGCATCAGGCATGGTGCAAAGTTAAGAAATCTCATACACGAAATTCTAGCTATGGACTAGATGTTGCGAATTTCAAATTGAAGGACTTGACAGGTGATTGATATCTTCAAAAACTATTAAGTAATTGAGTTGTGTATATATTAGTATAATTCTATTGATCTTTTCTTTTCTGCTCTGTTGTAAGATCAAACAGAAGTGGGTTAACTATTAACATACGGGTCATTGAAAAATTGTCATGGGCATTGTAACATGATGATGCACAAGAAGCAATGGAATGGTGGATTATCAAAGAAGATGAAGCAGAGGGATCAGTGAATCACTCCCACAACCCTATAGAGGAATCAGAGATTATTCCTTCGCATGAATACCTGGTACATTCATAGAAATATGTAAGGGAGATATCAATCTCATATCTGATTTCATCTTCTTAGAATTCTATGATTCGTCCTCCACAACCTCATATGTCATTAGATCCAGAGATTTGTCATAAAGAGACTTCTCCTGGGGGAATTAGATTTGGTAGTTTCACCTTTGAAAACCTAGGACAAATAATCCCAATGACTGGTCACATCAGGTTGGAAAAAGAAAAATTCCAAAGGGTGCTTAGCTGTCCAAATGACACGAAGAAATGTACAGTTGAGGTGAAAGTTAGAGTGGAGGTATGTGGCTCTTCATCAGAAAGAGATATTGAAGCAAGGAGTAAGTCTTCTCCTCGCCCTCAACACCCAAAGGTTTTCTCTGTAAAACATTCTCTATCATCAAAATTCTGGCAAATTGTCTTTCCTGGATGCTAGGGCAAGATAAATTTCTATCATTCATGAAAACCCTATCTCCTACGGTAGAGTATATGAACATGCCATACAAGCTGGTTTTGGGGGAAACTGTTTAGATTTGGGATAGCTATCCAGGACCATTAGAAGAACTAAGTAACAAAATCAGAACTAAGTAACAGGATAAACCCTTCCAAAACCTCTAAATCCCAGAGAAAAGACAAATGTGTGAGAATTAGGGAAACAGGAGCAAACTTGATGTGGGAAGCGGAAATAATAATGGAACAAGTCCTAGAGATGGAAAATAAAACATAAATGGGGAAGCTATTCTAAAAATAAGTTCTGAGAAATCTGTGGGACAGTGGGTGGAAAAAATCCAAACCCCTATTTTAGGTTACACTCCTCTTTTCCATTTCCTGGTAAGAGAGTATCTAGACCTTTCATTCAAAACACCAGAGGATTCAAATTTTATAGTAAAGAATAAATGGTTTTGGGGGCTTAATGAGATCATTCTCTTAGAAGGGATAAAACTGGTAAAGTATCCAACTATGGCTTGGCTTCTATATTCACAAGTATCCTTATATTCATCACAGGTACAAGACTGGTACCTGGGGAATGTTGTGTATACTCTATGCAGAGCCTTTGAAGTTTTCCTACAACATTCCATTTGGTTATATTTGTAGATGTGCAGCTTCTTCCCTAACCCAAATTGTAGTGTTTACTTGGATTGAATTAAAATCATTGAGCTACAGCTCCCTTAAGAAAGAGATGTACTTCCATCGATGAGAGATTAGAAATTTTCCAAAGAGAAGAGAATGAACTTCTGATAGTGCTCTATTAGTAGCGCTTGATAGTGCTCTAGTGCTCTCTATCACTTAATTTTGAACTTTTAACTTTACTAACTTGATCTTTAATTGGATTCTATAGGGATTATCTTGGCTTAATGTGCTTATTTAGATCACCACCACCCACCATCATATAGGAGGAGCACAGGATAATGGACTTAAATAGTTTCTTTCTTCCTTTATTAAAAAGTAAAAGTGTGAGTCACAGAGCACCCACACGAGTCAGGGATAGATTGTATGTAGCGATATAACACATTGAAAGGGCCGTTGAGGCTGCCACATTTTTATTTTTTAGATTTGTTGGTTAAATTAACCTAAGCCTGTCTATTCATGTCTATGACTTGATTTATTAAGTTATCCTTCAATCCAACTCTTATTTATGAAGAACTTGATTACACAGTATGTTAGCATTTGTGTAGATACATTCTTGTACTCACTTATGGAGGACTATATAATATTCCTCCAGTATATTGATGTTAACGAAGGTGTGATACCCAGATGTGATACCAAGGAAAGTGTTAGTCCAGGTCGAGACAATAATATCTTATTATGTTGGCTCAAGAATGCATATGGTGTGAGGTAAAGTAGGGTCAGATTGGGTTGGAACCTCAGAGCACATGTTTTTATCCTAACAAGAAGCTAGAGTGTGAGTCATAGGAAATGAGTCGCGGGTGGGCCGTAAATGGTGACATAATGTGCATTAAAATGGTCAATTATAAGGTTTTCAATATTAGTTAGATTCATCCCTTTCACCCAATATGAATTTTTATCTTTGACTTAGAATATTTAACTAAGGTTCCTCCCGCTAAGCACTAAAACCCTAGCTCCTAAACTTATGAAGGTAGGGTTAATTTGACTAGAGATTGGTTAATACCTTAGCGGCCACTTGAAAATATATACTTAGTTAGAAAGCAACCAAACTCCATTTATCTCATGCCCCAATCTTCCATTAGTAGCTTAGGTTCATTGATATTCATATTATCTTGGTAAAAATTTAATGAGAGTATGGAAAGATGACTCTGACATATCTCCTTAAGAAGCCCCAGAGCACATTGATGACTGTAAGTAGCAATGTGATAGAAAGGAAATTGAGCATTGAGACCGTTTTCTATATTGGTAGATGTTCTTGATCTGGAACCGTTTTCTTAGCTCGGGTTAAGTAGTATTGGCTTCTCTTGATCGGAATTGGACTCTCTTGACTCCGCGCTTGATTGGTACTTCATGTTTTAGCGGTCAAGAACATGCCTCCGTGATTGATTGGTACTTCACCTCAGTAAGAACATGCCTTCACTTTTAAGGTAACAGAACCGAAGGAGCTCACAACCCACCGGGTTCAATGCAATGGGGAAACATGGAAGCCTATTTTTTACGCTAACTAGAACCTAGACACTTTAAACAACCATGGTATTACGTTGAGCAGAGGGACCCATCCATCAAACACCATCTCCTCTCAGAAAGCTATGATCCACCTAAGAAATACAATCACCATCACATAACAGCATTACCCAATAAAGAACAACACATTCGAGCCCAACCAACAGAACCAACAGACATGCTTAGAGAAAAGCAGGGCAGTCACTAAACGTCCTATCAATTGAATCGTTGGTGTTGTCTATTGATCAACTACAGCATGGAATTTTTTCTTTTTATGGATTTGTTGGTATGATAAATTGGTTTGGAAGTTGTGTATTAGCAGGCTATAACCAAAGCAATTTCTTGCAGCCAATGCTGGGCATGCATTCTGTCATTAAACAAAGATTACAGTACAAACAAATTGGGGGTGCTTGATATTTGACACATTTCAATAGCATACATCTGGTATACTGTTCACCAAATGCTTGGACACGTGCATATATTTGTAATTTTCAATGGACAAGATATAAACATAGCTTGAGAATAGATTTGGATTAAATGAAGGCCTATCTATTCAATTTTCATTACAAGCAAGTAGTCATGCTTGGAAACATAATTGTACTTTCTATTGATAATTTGAACTTGTGCATATATCTGTGTAATGAGCATTTTGGTTGTTTGTGTGTTGAGTTATGCGCATTTAAGGGGAAGATTATGATATAAGCCAATACACATGGTTGGAAATTGGTTGGATTGGCCTCAACACCATAAGTAAACAAACCAAATAACTTGGAAATAAACCAGATATGAATACAGGATTAACACAGAGATTAGAGTGGCATCCTACCTTGGAATCAATTTTATACATGGTGACGGTATTGACCTAAGATTGTTTTAATTTCAGAGAATTTTAATTTTCCGTAGAGATCCATCTTGGCGAGAAGGATCGACCATAGACATACCTTTTACATATCTATATTTTTTGAATTTTTGGATTTGTTTATAGGATTTGGAAAGATTGGCTAATGAAGTTAATTGCAAATATTTTCTTTTTTCCATTTGGGCCTTGACATTTGCTCAATTTTTTTGCTTTCTAATTTTATCATCTGCTTAATGTTTCATTAATTTTTATTCCTAAAAATATGCAAAAGAATAGTGTGCATCTTGAGATAATGCAAGTGGACCTTCCTTTGAAGGTTCTCTTAGTGACAGTCATTGAAATTCCCATCATGATTATGAATATTTCTGTATTGGCGCAAATAAGGACAATTTCCTAGGAGTGGTTAATGATTTGAGCATGAAAATAGTATAGAATGTTTAATGGTATATCCAGACCACTCCACCATTGATTTTTTTCAAAGTGATAATGTCAATCAATTACATGGAAAATCTGATAGAAAAGGGGAAATTTTGTAATATTTTATACCATTTAGATGGATTTAGGTATGACCTAACTTGTTGATGACTTTTGCAGGTTGGTTTTAGGAGTTCATAAAGAGTGCATGATGAATGAGTGGACATTCATTTATAGATTTTTAGTGTTTTAACTTTTTAAATCAGATGAATGGTGGATTGGGTTTGAGGCTACTTGCCAACTTTGGATACCTTTTGACATACATATGTCCAACGTCATGTCTAGCATTCGAAGCTAGAGGGGCCTAGTAAAGAGCTTGAGGTACAGGAGTTGTAGTCGACAACTTAACCATACTTTAATATGGTGCTTTGACTTTGACAATGGAAACAAGTGTTGATCAAATTGACAAGTGGTTTATTCCTACATACATATGTCCAACGTCATGTCTAGCATTCGAAGCTAGAGGGGCCTAGTAAAGAGCTTGAGGTACAGGAGTTGTAGTCGACAACTTAACCATGCTTTAATATGGTGCTTTGACTTTGACAATGGAAACAAGTGTGGATCAAATTGACAATTGGGTTATTCCTACAGATTACAGATTGATGCCTTGCACGACATGAAAGTCACAACTTGTGGTCTTATAAACCTAAACATAAAAATCCTTTGGTCAGTTTTCTTGCGCTTGGAAATGCCAGCCAAATGGTTCCAAGGTTTCTAAAATCCAAGCCCAAATCATGCTCTTAGAGGGGATACAACTGGAAAAGTATCCAACTAGGGAATGGCTGCATTATTCACAAGTATCCTTATATTCATCATAAGAAATGTTAGCTCAAGGATCAACAAGAGGGACTGAGACATTATCTTGTGGTAAAACATGGTGACAAACTTGCACGCCTTCTTGGGTGCCATTTTTCCCATGTTCCTGTCAGCACTATGGCTAATACTGAGATTATGGTCATGTTAAGGTCCCTTCCCATCTTGTTGGAAAGGCCAACCTATGGATACCAAAACTAAATGAACCACAATAAGGCCAACATATATATAAAGCATGCAAAGTGTAACAGCGGTACAGGCAGGAGTAATTATGACAGGACCACCAGGAAAAACTCCTAGGTCATGACCCCTACCTGATATTTTTCTTCATTTACAAAAATTGAAAATATGATCAAAACCAACGAACACCACGTTGGATGTTGGCTTCAGCCTATAGGTGGAACATCAATGATTTAATCACTCATGTTCTTCGATTGGCTCCTTTATTAGCAATATTTTCCTAAGTTCACAGTGCCTGAAGCTTTTCCTCATATTGTTCCCTTTAGTGTTGTAGCTGAGAATTTGATAAATAGGTCTCTATGATCTGGTGTTTCCTTTATCATTTGAAAATAGATTATCTACTTGATTCCCTACATGTTGCTTTGAACTAACTGTTTTTTCACGAATGCCTTCTTATAAAATATCAGTACTTGACACAGAGACAATGCTCCTTGTCTTTGTTGAGGTTAAAGTGCCATTATGAGAAAGACAACAATTCCACTTACAAGCTTATGAAATTCACGATGGATTAATTAATGGAGGTCAAAGAATGCTTCTGCATACAAAAAAAAATTACCTCAGATTTGGGTTTGGGGATAAAGATCAAAAGCTGAGAATTATTCCAATACAAAGATGCAACTGTTTGTTTACGAGGCAACATTAAGAAAACAAAGATGGGCACACACAAAGTGCACACATTCAAGAAATTCAAAGAAAAGGCTCTGTATGACTTATCTTGGAGGCAGATTTGGAAACTTGATCAGTAACTTTGAAAATTCCTTCCCACTCGCTTGAAAAGCCATGAAGTGGAATCTAACTCCATGAATTGCATATTTATGAATGCAGGGAATCAGGGAATCAGATTAGGGTTTATTGTTTCAAAATTATTTGACAAATCTTCCAAATTTCTCCCTCCAATTTCCATTAAAGACTCGACTTCTAACCGAATCCATTTTCCAATATTTCTTTGGTCGTTTCTTTGCTCGTGGGCAATTTTTCATAAATTTCTGAGCTAAAATAATTTCCCTTCCCACCAAAATACTTTCGTTCTCTGCCAATCGCGGCAAATTTCCCTACAATAAACAAAAAAATCTCCATTCCCACTAAAAGAGTATTGGCAACGCCATTATTTTTCCTTACCTCTGTTCCCTTCATTTACCCAAAATTCGTTACAGTTCCCCAATTTTTTTCTCCTTTCTCCATTTTTTTTAATAAAAGAAAACATTACAAATGGTTATAAAATACAATGTTTTTTAAATAAAAAATTATTAATGGTTATAAGCAAATTCATCGCTATATGGATGGAAATATTAAATAATTTTACAATATTTTTATATTATAAATATTATTTTAAAAAAAAATAGATTTTTATTATAAATGTTATTTAAATTTTTTTAAGAATTAACATGATAATAAAAATATGATATTTTTATATTTTATAATTTTATTATAAATATTATATATAAAATTTTTAAAAATCAACATGATATGAAAAAAATTATATATAAATATATATGGCTTATTAGATTATATAAATTATAAGAACATACATTGTTTATTGTTTTTTATTTTTATGTAATGTAATATTTTTTATATGAATTAATATAAAATTTATATTAAAAAATAATAGCAATTTTTTTTTTTAATTCGATTGTAATTATATTTTTCATTATAATTTAAATCTAAATATATTTGAGTTTTGCATTTTATTAAATGTATAAAAAGTAGTGGTGCATTTATTTTAAAAAATTATAATATAAAATTAAAAAAATTCTAGTATCATTTATTATGTGTGCACGAGAACCTAAATATTTCATTAATATTTTTAACCAATATCTCTTTACTCTACATTGACTCAACACACTTCTCAACTACCATTAGTGAGACAATTTAGGTTGACTTTCATTAGATTTAATGTGACATGGCATATTTGTAGTGTGATGTGGTTTTTTTTTTTTTTTTCCTTAGGAGGCCCATTTT
>LPNX010440170.1:205524-281748 GCA_001517045.1 Pseudotsuga menziesii
ACACACACACACACATCCCTATGTCTTCCCTTACCACTATCACCCCCTAACCTATCTCTCTAGCACACACACACAAATCCATATTTCAGACCTTACCACTAGCACCCCCTAACCTATCTCTTTGACACACACACACACACACATCCCTTTGTCTCCCATTACCACTAACACCCCCTAACCTATCTCTCTCACACACACACACACATCCCCATGTATCCCCTTATTACTAACACCCCTTAACGTATCTTTTTCTCACACACACATCCCTAGAGTTGTAAAACAATATAGTTAGGTTGAAGAAAGGGGGGTGTTAAGGTGCAAGGACTAAGGGAGTGCTTGTTAATTTCCCCTAAACCTTGAATGATCCCTAATCCGTGCAACTACCTTCTTAAATGCTCCAAAATTCTATTAGAGTAAAACATGCACTCGTTTTATGTGTCCAAAACGTGCCCCCGTTTTAGTTAAAAATAACACATGCACGTTTATTCTTAGTATAAAAAATAGAAGTCCTATCCGAGAACCACTCTAACACATTTCACACAGGTTTGACAGCCCACGCGCAATTTCAGGTTACAGACAGTGCGTGAACATTCTCTTCTTCACCATATTATCACATAAAATTGTTTTTGACATCAAGCATCTCCACCACAAGTTTCTAAGTATTGCTTGGAGCATAGTATACATTGAGGAGCAAGAAATAAAGAATCAATTGAGCTAGAAAGAATCCATTAATTGAACAAGGAGCAACATAGAGCATCTCCACCATTTTTTTTCTTGCAATTGAGGAGCTAGCAAAGGCAACATTAACTTGGTCATTGTGGTGGAGTATGTAGACACAAGTGAGCAAGAAACACAAGAACCAAACCAAGCTTGGGGAATGTCCCTTTAAGGAGCACCATAGAGCATCTCCACCATTGTTTTTCTTTCAATTGAGGAGCTAGCAAAGGAAACATTAACTTGGTCATTGCGGTGGAGTATGCAGACACAATTGAGCAAGAAACAAACCAAGCTTGGGGAATTTCCCATTGAGGAGCACCATAGAGCATCCCTACCATTGTTTTTCTTGCAATTGAGGAGCTAGCAAAGGAAACATTCTTCCCAATCTTCCCCCTAACTTGAGTATCTAGACACAATTGAGTAAGAAAGAAACCAAACTTGGGTAGTCTCCCATTGAAGAGTATCATTGAGGAGCTAGCAAAGGAAACCATATACATCATTGATCATTGTGGTGATGGGAAACTCACACAATTGAGCAAGAAAATCAGCAAGGAAGAGGATACCCAATGAAATCCATGAAGAAATTAGAGAGAAGAAAAGAAATGACATGACCAATCGAAGATGCTCTATGGACACTCAACCAATTCTGGTTGTTGAGGATGCCACAGTTCTTCCTACCAATCCACATCAAGAAAGAAAAAAGCATTCGCTCGAGGGGCCTTCAATCTCCATATCAGTAGAAGAAAATGCACAACATGGCATTGATCAAGGAGTAAAATGTAGGTGCACATCAAGGCCACCTGAAACCTTTGCATATTTAATTGAATGTGGGTATACAAGTGACGAAGTTAGAGAGACGTTGAATGGCGAACGTATGCTCAAAGAAGACAATGTTGTTTAGACCACCCAAGAGGATTTCCAATTGCCACCGTTCGACCGTCAGGAAGACACAGAAGGACATGAAGCCGCCATGTTCAAACGCCAAACCGACCGGGTGATATGGTACATGGTGCAGTTCCAACCTCCCTGCCTCCATTAGCAACTTCACGCCAAAGAAATCCAAAACGTATACATGTCTATGAAAGTCTCATTGGTTCGCTTGAAGGTACGTTGTCTAAACGCAGTATTGCATATCAAGCTCAACATATACTTGTCAACTATTTCGATTCTAAATGTGATGGAGATAAATGTAGATTATTTATATCGTTGTTAAAATCTAGGTCTATGACAATTGTTAGGAAAAACTTAAGGATAAATATGATAAACATTTCTGAACCAAGTTCTCATGTTGTAAGAAGTTTGGTAGATGCATTTAGTACTATTGGAAATAAATCTCGTTCAAAGGATCGCAATGTAGCTCGTCGTGTGTTGTCACAATCAATCGTGAACAAAAGCACTAGGGCCCTTCACCTTCTTAAGCCTACATCCAAACTTGTAGGATTGGATATCAAAGCATTCCATAGGTATTGTTCTAGAAGAGAACAACTTGACTATAGTGAAACAGATGTCTGGTCCTTCGTTGGCAGGTTGCCACGCTCTGATATGAAGCTCATTAATGCGGTAAAGGGACTGGTGCAGGAGTTTTGGCGTGACAATAGTAGACCTTCATCCAACCAAAAAGATGTACTAAAATTGTGAAGGGGTTGAAGGGATCGTGAGCCCCACATTAAACATTTTCTTGACATGACACAAACATAATTATATGAGAGATTTAGGCATGAACATAATGAACTTAACTTGGGCCAAATATCCTTCGAGAAATGCAAACCATGGTATATTAAAATAAAAACAACTCGTAACACATGTTGTTGTCTATATCACATTGAGTACAGTTATTATTATGACACATATAAACATATATTGCGTGTTTTGCATAACACTCTTGTGCAGGAATGCTCAACTACATTGCCACTGACATTATCTAAAGAGTTTATCCATAGCATCTTATGTAGAAGGATAGAAGGTTACACATTTTATCAAAGGCCTTGCGTAGATGGGACATGCTGAAGGTGTGGTGGAATGATATTTTTGGACAAATGCATACATGTCACCAATGAGCGTGAACTTGGGAGACATGAAGTGAACTTGCAGTCATTCAAATATGTCATGTATGATATCAATGGAGGGAATGAAAGAAAAAAAATACAATTGGTCATCTCTTAGGTTAGTAACGAGATCCTGAATAGTATTTTTTCCTTCATTTATTGCTACTTCATATATGTAACAACCTATTGATCTGTACATCTTTATTGTTGATCTACCAGGTACTGGTATGCAACTTCATGGAGGAATTCTTTGAAAGACACAACAGTAAGTAAATCATGTACATGTGGATCGTTGGCAAGATGAGCAATTTAGAGCGTGTAGGGATACATTTCCTATTGGAACTATATTATCAGTGGTCGATTTTGTATAAAACTACACTCTTCAACCATAGAATGAGATTCAAAGTCAATATTATCACTCAGACCAGGTCAGCATAATGGTCCATATCACCTATAGACATGGGGCAGATAGTACTAAAGAGAAAAGGGTTATATTGAAAGAGTATCACTTTTACATAAGTGATGGCGGGTGTCATGACTTGGCTTTTATACAACACAACTTTGAATTGTTATACAAACACTTGGAGGATAACAATATACAGATGGAACAACATTGGATTTGGTCTGATGGTTGTGCGGGGCAATTCAAAAATTCCTGTGTCTTCCAATGGTTGTGTATTCTCCACAAGAGGCACAAGGCGGCACATATTTGGAACTATTTTGAAACCGAACACAGAAAAGGGGAACATGATGGAACAGGTGCATGCATCAAGACTGCATTACATAGGAAAGAGATGAAATTCACAACTATTTCGCTCATCCGAGATGCACAGACCATTGTTGCATGGTGTTCTTAAGTGATGGGACAGGGAGCTAGATAGAAGGAAAGAATACCAATCATCTCAAAAATCACATGTGCATAGATATTTTTGGGATATAGTTGATGTAGATTGATCACACCTATGTGAGTGCAAGACCGTCCAAGGAACTCGTGCATTCCATTCAGTTAGGATGTCAAACAATGCTATAGTTGAAATGTGGACAAGAGAACTCACTTGTTTTTGTTATCCATGTAGCAGTGGTGAATGGGACAACTGTGAATACATAGATTGGTTTGATAGCTGAGATCATGTATCACTCCCCATTAGTCGACAAATAATTGCAGAATTATCCTAGTTGGAGGAGGGCCAGTCGAGTATTTCACATGACTATGACCACATTTCAGATCTCATACAACTAGGTTTGACTATTATGTTGATAAATTTGAAATGTTTGATGACTAGTTGTGCTTAGTTAGCTGACTCCTAGGTCTGCACTTTATTTTATGCAGGGAACATATACGCAGTGGTTTCCCCAAGAGACAATGAATGGCACACTAACTACTGGTTGGCATGTTGCTTGGATGGGAAGCAGACCCTCATTGTCTCATTAAGCGACTCTGAGGGCAATGCTTTTCCAATTGGGTCGATGGTTATCAAAAGAGAATATTTGACACAAGTTGCCCACGCATGAAAGAAAAAAGGTTATGTAATTGAAGATTATAGACCAGGTCAAATTGTATACCATTATACAAACTTAGTTATTGGCACAAACCTCCAGGTGCAAACAATTCCAAACAAGAACTCATCAAAGTCACGATACTTGTTGCCTTACTTCGAGCACGAGAGGCTAAAGGATACCGTTGCTATTAGAGGTTATCCCGATGGTCTAGTCGAATGACCACAGGTAGGAGGTAGTCAGGTATGTGGTAGTCAGATATTTTGGTTTCATGGTCTCATTGATTATTTACAGTTTGATAGATTGATAAATTCAATAGACTTCTACAACTTGATAAATTGCACCTGAGCTTCATCATGGATTTGTTGTATTATATTGATATTTACATGACTCATGCCTTATAGCCCAAGACCATTATCTACCACTCTATCTAGGATATGTCTATTGCATTTGCCTTGAATCTCGAAGTTTATCCTATAAGGACATCTCCTTGAATCCGATAATTATCTCCTTAACTCTCATAATTATCTCCTTGACTCTGATAATTTGTTTCTCCATGGGAGCCGTGACGTTAAGGAGTGGTAATCCTAGCTTAATAACCATTTCCAATCCTAGCTTACAAACCCTATAGCCAATCCTATTAATTCAAGTTTGCACCGTAAACCATATTTTTCATTCTAAACCATAGAAAGCATAGTTTGGTCAGTAAGGGAATGTCAAATATTTGCACATAGGGGTCAAATTCACATATTACTCGACTGTGAACATGTGGTCATCATTCCCACATGGAAATTTCCTAAACACGCTTGCATGACCCACTGGAACCTCGTTTTGATGCACGGTTTCCATTCTATGCCCCGGTTAGGGATTCAACAAGTGTCCCTGAAAGCCGATAGGAGGTGGGATTCAACATGCGATAGGATGATGGTCATTGATTGGATCAATGAACTGTCAACTTCGTTGGATTTAGGACATCGGGATAGTGCTATAGGAGCCCCTCTAATCTGGTTCCATGGACAAGGGATCATTTTTTTGGTCAATTTTGGAAACTAGGGTTTTGCTGAGTAAGTGAATGTGAAATTTTTGCACATGGGGGTCAACTTCGCATTTTGCTCAACCGTGAATGTGTGGCTAGCGTTCCCACATGGAACATGCCTAAACATGCTTGTATGACCTACCAGAACCCCGTTTTGATGCATGGTTTCCATTTTATGCCGCGAGTAGGGATTCAACAGGTGTCCCTAAAATCCTGTAGGAGGTGAGATTCAACGTGCGATAAAATGATGGCCATTGCTCGGTTCGACAAAACGTCGACTTCGTTGGATCCAAGACATCGGGATAGTGCTATGGGATGCCCTCTAATCTGGTTCCATGGACAAGGGATCATTTTTTTTGGTCAATTTTGGAAACTATGGTTTTGCTCAGTAAGTGAATGTGAAATTTTTGCACATGGTGGTCAAGTTCGCATATTGCTCGACCATGAATGTGTGGCTAGTGTTCCCACATGGAACGTTCCTAAACAGCTTGCATGACCTACCATAAGCCCTTTTTGATGCACAGTTTTCATTCTATGCCCTGAGTAGGGATTCAACAGGTGTCCCTGAAATCCTGTAGGAGGTGGGATTCAACGTGCGATAAAATGATGGTCGTTGCTTGGATCGACAAATCGTCGACTCCATTGGATTCAGGACATCGAGATAGTTCTAGGGGTGGCCCTCTACTATGGGTCCATGGACAAGGGATCATTTTTTCAATCAATTTTGGAAACTAGAGTTTTGCTCAGTAAGGGAATGTCCAATTTTTGCACATAGGGGTCAGCTTTGCAAATTCCTTGACCATGAACATGTGGCTAGCATTCCCACATGAAACCTACCTAAACATGCTTGCATGACCCACTGAAATCCTGTTTTGATGCACGGTTTCCATTCTATGCACCGGGTAGGGATTCAACACATGTCCCTGAAAGCTTGTAGGAGGTGGGATTCAACGTGCCATAGAATGATGAACGTTGCTTGGATCGACGAACCGTCAACTCCGTTGGATTCAAAACATCAGGATAGTGCTACGGGAGGCCCTGTAATCTAGTTTGATGGATAAGGGATCATTTTTTTGGTCAATTTTGGAAACTAGGGTTTTGCTCAGTAAGTGAATGTGAAATTTTTGCACATGGGGGAAACTTCGCATATTTCTCGACCGTGAACATGTGGATAGAGTTCCCACATGGAACATGCCTAAACACGCTTGTATGACCTACCAGAAGCCCATTTTGATGCACGGTTTCCATTATATGCCCCAAGTAGGGATTCAACAAGTGTCCCTGAAAGCTTGTAGGAGGTGGGATTCAACGTGCGATAAAATGATGGTCGTTGCTCAGATTGACAAACCGTTGACTCCGTTGTATTTAGGACATTAGGATAGTGCTAGGGGTGGCCCGCTACTCTTGATCCATGGACAAGGGATCATTTTTTCGGTCAATTTTGGAAACTAGGGTTTTGCTCAGTAAGGGAATGTCCAATTTTTGCACATAGGGGTCAAATTCGCATATTTCTCAACCGTGAATGTGTGGCTAGTGTTCCCAAATGGAACATGCCTAAACATGCTTGCATGACCTATCGGAATCCCGTTTTGATGCATGGTTTCCATTCTATGCCCCAAGCAGGGATTCAACAGGTGTCCTTAAAATCCTGTAGGAGGTGGGATTCAATGTGCGATAAAATGATGGTTGTTGCTCGGATCGACAAACTGTCGACTCTGTTGGATTCAGGACATCGAGATAGTGCTACGGGAGGCCCTCTAATCTGGTTCCATGGACAAGGGGTAATTTTTTTGGTCAATTTTGGAAACTAGGGTTTTACTCAGTAAGTGAATGTAAATTTTTTGCACATGGGGGTCAACTTCGTATATTTCTTGACTGTGAATGTGTGGCTAGAGTTCCCACATGAAACATGCCTAAAAGCACTTGCGTGACCTACTGGAAGCCCATTTTGATGCACGATTTACATTCTATGCCTTGAGTAGGGATACAACAGATGTCCCTGAAAGCCTGTAGGAGGTGGCATTCAACGTGCAATAAAATGATGGTCGTTGCTTGGATCAAAAAACCATCAACTCCACTAAATTCAGGACATCGGGATAGTGCTAGGGTTGGACCTCTAATCTGGGTCCATGGACAAGGGATCATTTTTTCAGTCAATTTTGGAAACTAGGGTTTTTCTTAGGAAGGGAATGCCCAATTTTTTCACATAGGGGTCAGCTTTGCAAATTACTCGACCTTGAATGTGTGGCTAGCATTTCCACATGGAACCTGCCTAAACACTCTTGCATGACCCACCGGAAGCCCGTTTTGATGCACGGTTTCCATTATATGCCCCAGGTAGGGATTCAACAGGTGTCCCTGACAGCCTGTAGGAGGTGGGATTGAAGGCGCGATAGAATGATGGACATTACTTGGATCAAAAAACTGTCAACTCCATTGGATTCGAGACATTGAGATAGTGCTAGGGTGGCCCTTTGCTCTGGGTCCATGGACAAGGGATCATTTTTTTTGTCAATTTTGGAAACTAGGGTTTTGCTTAGTAAGTGAATGTGACATTTTTGCACATAGAGGTCAACTTGAAGGTGATTGTAGATCTTCCCCTCTTGAAAAAATACTTGTTACAAACTATTATTCCATGTGTAGTTGTTGATAATTCTATTACCTGTTGTGAGGTGTTGAACTTGACTTATTTCCCATCATTGTCAAGCAAGAAATATTCTTTGTTTTTATTTTAATCAAGGCGAAAGGAATTGTCAATCTCTATGTGGAGGTGAATTGATCTTAGGATCTCATATCATTCGTGAGACTAGAAATTCGAAAGAAGGTTGTTTCCCATATTAATTTAGCTTGTTCATCTAAGAGATGTGAGCATTTGTACGATGAAATGCAGGAGGAGACAATGCTATTACGTCAGTAACCATGTAATGGAACATGTTTATGTTTAGAAACAAGTGCCCAGCCTATTGCACCATTATTACAAAATATATATATCTTCACACTACGAGTGTTTCAAATAATACTCCATAAACATAAATTTATAAAACAAGATTCATAATAGTACTTCTCGAATCAATTTAAACTATAATAAAATCACACATAATTTTCGTCTCTTTCAAAGTTGTTCCTCGAGACCATTCATAAAATTCCATGTACATTAACAAAATGATAAAATAATGTGCAGTATATACATAATGTGCAAGATATAGTCATAACCATTACTTTGAATCAACCTTATAATACTCGGATACTTTAGGTTTGATGTGTATCCCATGTATTTGTTAGATAAAAGACGTCATGCCAAATACTAATTTTATTTATGTGTACCACACAGGTGCATCACTTAGGTGTGTCAACTTCGTACATCCTTTAAAAGTTCATTAGGTTGTTATGTGGGTAAGGTGATTGTGTATTCCACTTAGTTGGATCAATTGCTTAGTTGTGTTGGGTGCTTATGTGTATTAGGTATGTTCCATCTTTGTGAATACAATTTAACATTATTAATATAACATTGTATATGCAATTGGATCGTGGTAAAAAACAATTGAAATGTACATTTTTGTCATTATGTAATATTGTAATTGTGCATTGTTCTCAAATTCATAACTGATATCTCCTTGCAATCGTAAAATCTATAAACAAATTGGGAACATTACACATAGAAACATTCTTGGCCACATGTGTATAATCACACTTAAAATACTGAACCATCAAGATCTCAAGAACCTTGATATGAAATATTTTTTATATCATGAAAGTTATAATACAAAAAAATAAGGCCCATCTATGGCCTGTCAATGTACATCTATCAAAATCATCTTTGATGTACATGTGCAAACAAAAGTACATCTGTCCTGGATCATGCCCCTATACTCTAACTCCAGATTGTACATGAAAATACATATTTGTATTGGACTAACACATCAAAACTCTAACTTTCTCTTATTTTTCTTGGACCCTGATGCTTGTTTCCTATTTCAAAGACCATTGTGCATCTCTGGCGACTACAAATCAATGACAATATTTCTTGATCAGGTAACTGAACTAGTACTATCCAACAATAAAAAAAGTTTGAAAATTTAAAATATGACTCGAATGTACATAAAACAAAGGCTCACTACATATGTTAGAGGTATAGGTACCTCTGGTTTCCTCCTCCTTGTAAAGGGTCTCTCTGCAACGCTTCTCTATGAACAATTTTTTTTTTGTCAATTATCTCAAGAATTATCAACATGTACATGAATGAGAAAGTACTAATCAATTATGTAAAAAATGAACATCTCATCGAAAAAACCATTTCTAGTGGAATATGTTGGGACTCTTTAGTAGTAAGAGAAGCCGTCGGTTGAACACCAACCTTAGTTGTGTGCACTAATGGACCAGGGTGTGGCTACATTCACCTAATGATAAAATAGTTAGACATCGTGCATCTCCATAAACAATACAAATGAATTGTACAATTACAAATATTCAAGTAGATTTACCTTAGTGTGACTTATCCCTATTGTAGATGCAGCATGATCGCAACATCAACAACCCCACTAAGGTCTAGCACGGATGACTCTACATCCTGATGCTGTAAACACGTGAAAATAACATTAAGAAAAACTAGTTGTGAAGTGAATTCAAATATAATTAGCAACTGCCATTGGAAGTGTGTACATTACCATGGGATGAGTAGGTTGATCCTCATGCACACTTTCTCTTTTCAAGGAAGAGGTTCGTTTGGTGTAAACAGCCCCCTTATCTACGTTTGGACTATGGGGAGATCCAAACCAAAGAGGTGGTGCAAGGATTTATGATGATGTCTATAGTCATAAAGTGTTAGCATAGTTAGACATGGAGTTGAATGGATGGAATAATATATACTGAAAAACTAACATGTTGTAATATACTTACCCCTTCCTGGGACATATCTCCCCCATGGGAGTGACTGCTTCTATCAATTTCTTGCCCCTCTTCAGATGCTGATAGAATTTGCAAGTTTAAAAATTATAAATATTAGTAATCTATAAAGGAGTGTACAGTAAGAAATTTAAATAATTCGAATAAGATTCAGTCATTAACCATGTACTTACATTCTTCAAGTAATCGTAAATTCCACCTTGGAGTATTTTGTTGAGATCAATGTCTCCAGCATCACGTTCTAAGTGGGGTTCCTGTAGCTTCAAAAATTCAAAATATTAGACAATTTAACAAATTAATCAAGACTAACACATGCATTAACAAATCAGATATGTATTAACAAAATGACAAATGTTTAAATATTACCTCAATGGTGGTTGTTTGGGCCTCGGGTACAACCACACCGGTGCAGTACCACCCCCCTGAGAGGCATCAATCTCCTGCAAGAGTAAATATTGCATATATTACGAATCTTTTAATATGTTACATACAATATGGAAAAATAAAAAATTAAACAATAATAGAGTTTTAACAATGTCCTTACCTGACCACCAGTCATTGTAGAGGTACCATGTCTTGGTATAGGACCATAATAGGGTTGACCACATGATGTGCAGACGCGTGGCTCGCTCCGAGGCACATGGGATTTCGGTATATCCCCACCAATATATGTTCCTCTACCACCAGAAGCCGGTGGTTGTACCCCAACAGAGGAAGAGGGAGTTGTTTGGTCAATAGTGGTTGTGTGTCGAGAGACCATCTCAACTAGAGTCAGAAATGCCTCCTAAGTTTGGGAAACCATGTCATGTGCAAGAGGGATGTCTGCCCTCGGTAGCTAGGAATGGGGTGCAGGTATCTATGGATTGGCATCTCTATGCCTAACATTGTGTCGGTGTTGGGGCATCCCCCTACCAATTCCCTGGAATCCCAACATGTCAAAATAGTTGACATGTTTCCCCATCACAAACTCTTTATACAACTTTCGGAGGAAGTACAATGGTACTTCCCTATTGTTGTGCGAGGGGGTGTCAAAAATCATGTACCACCTATCCATCCAATGGTCTCTAATGGGTGGAAAGGTGCACCACTCAATAGAAATATGTGGCCTAGTGATCTCCAGAATGTCATCCATCCCAGGCACTCTAAACAATGTATAGATGTGTTCTTTTGTTATTTTTAGCTTCTTTACCTTGTTGTAGCTCAACCCATCAGCGTATTGTTGTCTTTTCCTCTCCCTGTACGATGTGATGCTATACAAAGCATCATTTGATCTTGCGATCGTATCAACAATAGTCAACAATGAATTTGACAAGGAGCGGTGGAGCTCATCTCCACCCCTCCAAGTAGAACCAATCTCTCTCAAATGGCCAATAACCCTCAGTATCTCAGCATTGTTATCCATAGTAGCCACTGCAATCATAAATACACATAAAATATCATTAGAAATATAAACACATGATATAATGATATATCTAAGCACTGAAAACTGTATAACTAATGTACGACAAATAACAACATATACTAAATCTATTATGTAAATTTAAAAATTGACAACTTGGAAACTTGCAATGTGCTTGACAAACTTTGCATATTTGTGAATTTTGGTATGGATTCACAAGGATACTTGTGAATATATATATATATATATATATATATATATATATATATATATATATATATATATAGAGNTTAGGGTTTTGGTTTCCATTGGGCATATGAAGATTGGGTATGAATTTTGGTAAATAATCAAAGTTATTTGATTTTTATGATTAAATTGGGGTTTTGGTTTCCATTCGGGTTTTGGTTTCCATTGGCCAATTCCATTGGGTTTTTGGTTTCCATTGGTTTCCATTGGCCATAAATTAATTTATTTTGGTTTAATTTCAAATTAGGGAAAATAAATTAATCAATTTAGGGAAAAATTCATGAGAAGAAATGAGCAAAATATGAGAAGAATTGAGGAAAATACCTCACATAGAGGAGGTTGATCCAAAGGTGGAGGTGGATGGCTTTGGCACACCCAAAACATTTTTGCCCACTCATGTTCTGCTCTGTCCAAGCTCCAACAGCGTTGCGATGTGGCGAAAATGACGGGCTCGACCCGTTTTAAACAAAAAACTAGGTTTTTACAAATGCGAGCGCGTTTATGCAAAGAAAAACGAGGGCACGATTTGATTCAATAAAACGAAGGTGCATTTTGTTCTACTATCCTAATTAGCATGCCTGCTGGAAGCCTTAGGACTAGGCTTGGCAGGGTCAGGATTGCTTGGGATGATTTCTATTTTATGGATCAAGAGTGATGGACTTCACTCTACCATTGCATCTAAAAGGTCCCTCAACTTTGTTCACTCACCCTTAACCACAATGTAAATGGGTGGTAAATGGTCATATGGTTGTAATACATGTTGAGACATGCATACCCTTGCAATTTGGTGAGTCGCCTATAGTTTATTAGGTAGAAAAAAAGAAGGGGGCATGCTGTATTTCAAATATCTATTAAAACTTTAAGCCCCAAGTCCTATTTAAAAGGGGGATTGTTACGTAAACTTGAATCCTTTAAAGAGTCAAATGTACATCTACACTTCATCATTTTTTAGCCCATGGTATTGCATGTGAAGAAGCCTATTAAATCTTGAGAAACTCCATTGTAATGTGCCTAAGGAGGTAGTTGTTGGCCTAAGTGTGGTTGGTGATGGCCAGATTAGCCATGCCTTAACCAAATTGGATCTATTATTATGGTTTGTTTTTGTGATTGAGTTTCGAGGATAAATATTCATTGTTCAATATGCACTTTCTTTAATGATTGTTTTATGTGCTTAAATGTTAATTTTTTTTAATCATCACAGAACTCCCATGTGAAGCATAGAACATAATAGATCTACTCTCTACATTCAGAAATCAACCCCAAAATGATGTACAATAGTTTCATGTATCAAATTCACTTTACTTTCTTAATGTTTCTATAAATATCACAATGCATATCACAACCTTACTAAAAAAAAAGCAAGTTTGATTTTTCCGGTGATAGCTCCAGATCCACTTTGAAAAAATTATTCATAGAACTATCATTTCATTGTAACAATTGACTAGTCTCGTTAGCTTTACTTTAATCACACTAGGATTGTTATGATTTGACCATATATGTTCGATGATTGCAAAGCTCTTCTTAGATTGATAAATGATTTACATATTATTTATCTAACTTCAATTACCTATTTTTTCTTATCGATACTTATTTCCCTCCTCTGTTGGACACTTCATCACGGATTTCATTGCCTTAAGGGATGGCCAATCTCATACATTCCTTTCACTTATTCTACCGCTACTATGTATATTTAATTCCAACCAACCCAAGTTCACATATGGCATGAAAATTATTTGTCATCTTGTATTTCTATGTTGATGTCACCACAAGAGCCTCCTTCATCCTCATCGATTGTAAACACAAACTTCACAATCTGTGGGATGAATGAGGGATCATCCATCCCATTTGTTGTATTGGGAATTTGTTCACACAAGTTAGTTATGTTAGTCAATTACTTTCTTTCACCATATCAAACAGGGTCCCTTTCTAATTGTTATATAAAGGGCCTTTGACCTTCATAATAAACAATCTAGTATTTTGCCTTCTTCTCATGTGCATTGTCTATTGAGTTATTGTTTTCCATTTTGAGTTCAAGTATTCAATTTTTAGCCTCACAGGTAAGGCTCATTTTTGAAAATCACCTCTAAATCAAATCAATTGATATCAAAGCATGTTCACTCCTGACACGTTATCTAATTTTTTATTATCCCACCCTCCTGTTGGGGAACCTCTTCACCTTAAACCATAGTACAAAAAGAAAATAGAAAAATAAAACAATATTCCAAGAAGAGAGGCAGTGTCTAAAGACATCGTTACAACATTCAAGCACAACACATTATGATCATAAGAACACAATGCATTGTCAGAAAGGATACAATATGATCTCAAGAATATGAACACAACCCATATAGTCTTTCTTTTATATTATCTAGATCTAATGAACTCCCTTGAAGTGAGAAAGATCTAGTCCACAAATAGGGGTAATTTGTTCTAATCATTTTCGCAAAATCCACAACATCCCATATTTTAGTCGATTGTTGCAGTTGAGATGACCATGCCTTGTCAACCATTGAGTCAAGCCTTTGACTCTCCTAGTTGATCCACTAGTCGACTACTTTTCTTGTCGACTGTTGTCTATCGACTGACTGTCCCAAAAATATATAGGAGTGTGATGAACCTTCAAAACCTTAGTTTTCAACACATCTCATCAACACAATTCTTTGGAGATCCAGGAAATGTAATTACATGCTTTGAACATCCCCCCATAATTGTAGCTTCATAAATACCAATCATATCTCAAAGTTTCACAAACTTAGCTTATGGTAATGGCTTTATAAAGATATAAGAAATCCAATCATCAATCCTACAATAACCAAGTGAGAGAACATTGTCATGCACCAACTCTCTCAAATAATGAACAGGAAGTTCAATGTGCTTAATCTTGCTATGACCAACATGATTATCAACAACTTGTATCGTATTTTGATTACCATAGTTTATAATGATCAAGTCCTGAATAGAAAAAACCAAGTCTTCTATAAGATGACAAAGCCAAACTTCCTATGTAGCTACATTAACAACGCCATGATACTCAACTTCGGTAATTGAAAGATATACTGCCATATATTTCTCACATGACCAAACCAAGGGTATAGAACTTAGTCAAAACATATAGCTAGAAGTGGACTTATGGTCATCAATGTCACCTCCCCATTCAGAATTAGTAAACCTGGCCAATTTTTTTGTACTACAACAATACTTAATACCATACTGATAAGTTCCTTTGATATAGTGAACAATTCTCTTTACATATTTCCAATGGCTTTCTCGAGGATCCTCCATGAACCGGGATACCACTCTAACAACAAAGGAGAGACTTGGTCGATTATGAGTTAAGTAAATCAAGATACCAACCAATTGACGATAAAGAGTGGTGTTGAATCGTGGAGAGTCACAACCTTTCAACAACTTCATTCCATACTGATAAGTTGTAGCACAAGACTTGTAGTCATCCATATTGAATCATTTCAAAATATCTAAGGTATATTTCACCTGAGAAATAAAGACACTATCATTCATTTGCAAAATTTGAATTCCCAAAATGAAATGCATTAGCCCAAGATTAGTTATTTCAAAAGTATATGCAAATTGTTTCTTCAAATCCAAAATCAGATTGACATTATTTCTAATGATGACTAATTCGTCAACATACAATGCCACAATCAAGGTATCACCATGAACATGTACTACATTAATACTGTTATCAAATTCACAATGTTTCAAGCAGATATTGAGAAAGAAATGATCAATCTTCTCATACCAAGCACGAGGTTCTTGTTTCAAACCATACAACGACTTCTTTAGTTGAAAAACAAGACTAGAATCTATCACAAAACCATGTGGTTGTTCCATATATATTTCTTGAGACAAGCCTCCATGAAGAAACACACTTTTAACATCCATTTGATGAATTTCTCATCCAAAACAAGTAGCAAGGGAAATAATCAAGTGAACAAAGTTCATCTTTGCAATAAGGGAAAAGGTTTTAGTGTAGTTGATTCCTTCTTACTGAGAGAAACCCTTAGCTACCAAATGATCCTTGTGACATTCAATGACACCTTCATAAGTAAACTTGGTCTTATAGGCCAATCAACACTTCAAAACATTCATTCCTTGTGATCGAGGAACAAGTTCCCAGTCTTATTCTTCTTCAAAGAATCAATTTTAGTAGACATAGAATTTACCCATTTTGGCACACCTTGATCATCAACGTAAGTATCAGAATTAGCGTAACTGTCAGGATCACAAGTTTCAAGAACACATTCCATCAGTGCAACATTGCCATGTTGTTTTTACTGTGGGTCTACTGACCAATACTAGAATGTTCAACATTTGGTCCAATAGCTTCAAATGTTTTAGTATCCCGCTGAGGTAAACAATTTGGCAGTGATTCAGGTCGATGATTATTAGTCAGATGATTCGGTGTATAATTTTCTTTATTCATAGTAGAACAACTTCCAATCGACTCAAGAGTACAATTCGTCGGTCTGGTCAAATTCTTCAAGAATATCAAACGGACCATTGTGCAATTGACCAGAAAAAGGAATTCTACAACTTATTACCTAAAATATCTTCATCAAATATTACTTTCCTACTCAAAATTATTTGTTGTTTGACATGGTCAAATAGACAATAGGCTTTAGATTCATTAGAATGGGCCATCATGATACAAGCATGACTCTTTGCATCAAATTTATTCCTGTATTTATCATTGATATGAGCCCAAGGAAAACATCCAAAGGTTATGAGGTGTCTGAAAGAGGGTTTCCTTATGTTACACTTCGCAACTAGACTCCTTTCATGACTGCACTATTAAAAACAAGGTTTGGGGTATAGTTTGAATAGTAAACAACTTCTGTCAAAAAAATTGTCAGAAGATCTTTGGTCTGCAGTTGGAACCAAACCATTTCCACCAAAGTTCGATTCTCACTCTATGAGATGCCATTATATTGAGGGGTGTGAGGGATAGATCTCTACCAAGAAATGCCATTTTGAAATAGATACTCTTCAAACTATTGTCTCATATATTCACCACCATGGTCTGATCTCAAACATTTGATGGGTCGACAACACTACTTTTTAGCAAATGCCCTAAATTCCTTGAATATTTCAAAGACATGACTCTTATTCTTCAAGAAATATGCCAATGTAACTTTATGGAAATCATCAATGAAGGTTAAAATATATTTCACACCTGCTAATGAAGGTTTGTTCATGAAATAAATATCATTGTGAACAAGTTCTAGTTGGTCCTTTGTATGCCATGATTTCCCTAAATCAAAGGGTTCCTGATGATGATTTACAAGAACACGTCCTCTACAAACTCTGTCAAGTGGAATATTCTTTGGGATACTAGTAACCATATTATTAGTAACCATTATTTTTAAACTTTGAAAATTTAGATATCCAAGTGTTCATGCCAAATTCAACTTATGTCGTCGGTTTCGCAATGAGTGCAGTTGGTCCAGTAATCTAGGAAACATTCATGGGAGAATCACAGAACTTGTAAAGTCCATATTTAGGATCTAAATATCCTAAAACTACATTTTCCCACCCAATCCTGTGATCCTTTACTTGTAAAGTGGTTATACAAAAAATCGACATTTTTCTCAATCTATGTAAACATGTCCAAGTTTTCCACAATACTAACATGTTTTCTTCTTTCGATCCTTCTTTGTCAATGAAGACTCTCTAGTATTTTCTTTAGTAGGTTAGTCGATAAATTTTGGTTAATTATCTAATCAAGCATGTTCTTTATAATTTTGCTCAATATTTCTTTTGAGCAAGTGAGCCTAATGTTTGGCACCAAGATTCCCTTCTTCAAGAAACTTGTGTTGGTCTTTGATCAACAAATGATAGAAGACATCAAAGGTGAAATCCTTACTATATTACTTGTGAGACATCCAAATCTCATGAAAGGAGTATAAGAAGACATCATAGGGTATATTCAAATTTATTCAAACCAGTTCAATGAATTGTCCATCCTTCTTTGGAAAATCCTTACCACATTCGATCAATTTCAATTATATCTCTTGAATGTGAGCTAAATGGTCCTCAATTGGGTCAAAAGAAATAGGTTGAAAAGAGATTAATTCTTTCTCTATCTGCATAACTTGATTTTCATTAACCTTATTGAACAATTACTTAAACTAATTCTATATAGTGTGAGGACAGTTGATCACCCTTGTATAAAAGTGAATCTCCTTCAAAATGTAGGTTGTGATGACTCCAATAG
Organism: Pseudotsuga menziesii; assembly: GCA_001517045.1. Lineage (NCBI taxonomy): Eukaryota > Viridiplantae > Streptophyta > Pinopsida > Pinales > Pinaceae > Pseudotsuga > Pseudotsuga menziesii. The sequence goes on from LPNX010440170.1 coordinate 223,602, forward strand.
CCTCATCCTTCTTTTTGTTTATGATAAACTTTGCATCAACATTCATCGTATATGCAATAGAAACCTTCATATATTGCCACAGTCCCTTTCTCTTCAACAAATTATCCATATATGGTCCCCAGATTATATACTTATATCCATTTAAAACAACAAGCTCTATCTTGGAAGTCATTCTTGTGACTATTTTGATTTGGTCAAAGTTCAAGAAGAGATATTAGACGACAAATATTTATCTCGGAGTCAATCAACTCTAGATTTGACTCAGCATGATTCGGAGACAACAAGATAGTTAAAAACCAATATCTATATACCATGTTGGGGAACCTCTTCACCTTAAACCACAATATAACAAAAGAAAATAAAAGAAGGAAACTATATTCCAAGAAGAGAGGTGGTGTCTAAAGACACAATTAAAACACTTAAGAGAAACACATTATAATAAGAACATCTCAATGCATTATCACAAAGGATACAATACAATCTCAACCATATAATGAGCACAACCCATAGGGTCATTTTTTATAGTCTCATATCTAATGAAATCCCTTGAAGTGAAGAAGATATAGTCCACAAATAAGGGTCATTGGTTCTAACCATTTCCACAAAATATGTAGCATCCCATAGTTTAGTCGGTTGTCATAGTCAAGTCGACCACAACCTCACTGACCATTGAGTTGAGCTTTTAACTCTCCCAATCGATCCAACAATTGACTTTTTTGTTAGTCAACCATTGTTTATTGATTGACTACCTCTAGAAGATCCGAAAAAAGTGTGATGAACGTTTAGAAAGTTAGGTCCCAACACTTCCCTTCCCTTATCTCTAAACCTTTTTTAGCAATCCTTGTTTCTCTTAGCCTCTCTTCTCGTGTACTCAAGGTCCAGTTCCTCACAACCCTAGATGTTATTTTTACCCCACTTTGTGAAATTTTCATTTTTTATCTCTCTCCTTACTATCCAGTTTGTCATTCACCCAATCCATATGTCATCTTCATTCATCTACTGCTTTATGTTTATTTTCCCATCAACTTAGATATGTTTCCCACCACTTATCTTTAACTTTTAAACCTTGTATCATGTATTTTTTATTTTCACGACCATATACACTTCGGTGTGTGTTTTACCATCACCACAACCTTCAACTTTGTGCCCTTTCTTAGGCTACTTCCATATCCACTCCTGTCCTATATGCATCCCCCAACTCTCTTCCACCACCACCATTCTTAGTATACATCCAACTAGACACCACTCTTATTTTCATTTTTATCCATATCTTACTTTTTATTTTTCTTTATGCTTGATTAGTTCCCTAACACATCACCATTGCATCACACTTTTTTTTTTGCTACATTTCCATTTTTCCATGTGTTTCAACCTATCACCATCCACCATTTTTCATTTATTTATTTAGTTAGTTCATGTTGTATACCTCTCTCCCAACCCCGCTCACACATATTTGCATGGGCTCAACAAAACCGACCCAGTTCTATCAACAAAGTTTACTCACGTGCCTTTCCCTATCCATCTTCTAAATCATGTGCCATATTTTTTCTTTGCCTAACCGTTGACATTTTCATGATCTCCCACTCCCAAATCTTGGTCATTTCCATCTCAAATCCATTTTCAACCTCCACATTCTTCACCTGCTTGACAATCTACCCCGGCCAACCATCTTTTTACCCTAGATACCACCTCCAAATCCACCCTTTTCTTGTTTTAGATCACCTTTTTAATTTTTTAACCATAAATATTACCACCTCCATATCTTGTACTACCTACTTTACACATTTCCATTTTGGTCATTCTTCGAATTTTCTCTATCCATTTTTGCTAATTTCCTTTCACTCATGAATCCTATTATACTTCGACCATTGTATATGCATTTCCATAGGACATTTCCTACTATTATCATTGACAAATCATACAAGAATCCTTCCTCCATTAAAATCCCTAAAGGCAGTGCACATCATAGGTATAGTGTTATTGCAGTGACGTGACAAAGCTACTTAGGTTTTCAGTTTGTGACATATATTACAGTTTCTATGGTCTCAAGGGAAGCATTATAGGTAACTAGTTCATTTATATCATCCATGGGAACACAAACCTGAGTGTACACATTTGCACTCTTCAATAATGATGTTTCTAGCCAGTATTTTTGTTCCAACCATTTTGGTTTTAAGCTCCACCCACAGTGATGGTTACAACATAAAGTTCATGGGCCATTTTTAGTTCTTGTTCAACAGTAAATCACTTCAAAAGTAGTTATGTTCTTATCCCAATTAAGAAACATTTGGATCGGTTTCTCTTGGATACATTCCCTCCCACGCTGATCTATTTAGGCAATTACTACATCAACTCAATATCATCCAGTTCAAGTTCATTTGGATACATTCCCTCCCATCTCGGTCTAAGTAGGCACCTGCTCAGCTCAACAACTCTTCATGGCAACATTTATATCGAGTTCATTTGGAGAAGTTCCTTTGCACCTTGGTCTATGTAGGAACCTACTTCAATTTAGTACTTTAGTATAGTTCAGAAGTATTTTCATTCTCAGTTTCATTTTTCTCACACTTAACTAGGAGGAGGAAATCAAGGACTCTTTCTTCTTCAATCAGGAGGAGGAAAGAAAGGAAACTTTTTTCTTCAACTGGGACGAGGAAATCAAGGACACTTTTTGCTTCAACCGAGAGGAATTGGGCTAAATAAGGGATCATCCATCCCACTTTGTTTATTGGGAACCTATTCACACAAGTTAGTTAACTTAGCTAGATACTCTCTTTGACCATGTAAAGCATGGTCCCTTATGTAATTTTTATATAAAGGGCATTTAGACTTCATAATAAACACGTTAGTCTTTTTCCTTCTTCTCATGTGCGTTGGGTTTTGAGTTATTATTTTCCATTATGAGTTCAAGTATTCAGCTTTTAACTTAAGAGGTGAAATTATTGTTTGAGCCTCACCTCTAAATTAAATCTATATAGCTACACTTGTTCGTGGGACTTGTTGTTTCAACACCATTTGGCGAGTTCTTTTATTTGATAGATTGGGAAACATAATGATTTATGTTTTAGGATTTCATCCTTTCTTTACATCCTTATCAATTGTCTCTCAAATAGAGAGAACCACAAGGATTTGATCCTTCCCTTACATGCTTAGAAATTCCTATGCACATATATACAAAGTCAACAGCTCTCAAATGGAGCACACCACACATTGATAGCAACACAAATAAAACATAGCCATCGAATGCACACATATATGTAGATCTTGTTTTCTACACCAATTTGAAGGAGATGAAATGGGGTATATGTTTGTACCAATAAAATATAGAATGCTAAAAAGATATTGTAAGTACAACAACATAGATTAGTTGCTTAGATTTTTTACTAGACTCATCACGCACAAGAGGATCTACACACAAACAAAATCAACTTTTTCCTTGTTCCTCTAACCTTGCATCCTCAACACTCCATGATTCAATCCCTATCCTAAGAGAGAGAGGCCTATCCTAACTCTTATACCACAACGAAAAAAAATTAGAGGACATAGGAGAGTTAGAGGTGCCATATAGAGATTGAACACACAAATTTATTTATTTATCAGTGCAAGGGGTATTTATACATTCATGAACAAATTACATCTCTTAATCTAGGTAAAAATTGATAACTCTCCATACACCTCATAAGAAAATGTTTATAATTTTGGATGATGCCCTTATAATCTACAATAATCTTATATTCTTATCAATGAAGGTATCTCAACCTTATCCTCTTCTATATATCGTATGTGCTTCTTACCTATTCTCATAAGTAATCTTTTTCGTGTCTTTCTCAAATAATGCTCATCCCTAAACTTAATGCATTTCTCATACAATTAATAGGAACATTTATTCATTAAACAATAGTTGATACTTCTGTATCTCTAGTGTTCACACACATTGCTTAATGGAGACACATTTGTGTTAATTGGAGTTTTTTTACTATAAAATGAAATGTAGGATGATATGTTGACACATTAATTTTGTGAGAGGATTTATCATAAACCTATAGTCTTTCTATATATTTTTTTCAAACTTGAGGGTTTTCAAATTTTTCTTTAGCACTTGAGGTATCATGATTCACAACATTTCCTTTCCTTGGTCAGAGGGGCTTGGCCAACCTATGCATACTACAACCAAGGTACTCCTCTTTACTTAAGTTTTTTCCAATACTTTATTTTAGACCTCAAAATTTCAAATGAAACTAAATCCTTCTCAACCAAGTTCATTCAATAATCTCACATGTGTCCAACTGCAACCTTTTAAAATATCTCAACAACACTTATACTAAACAAGATTATACATTAATAAAATATTTCACCTAGGAAATTTCAACGGTTAATCAACATAAATCATTGTTGGAATTAGAACAACATTCATCCCAATAAATAATCCAAAATACACATGCACATGTAAACTGAGACACCTAAGGTAGATTCCATAAAATTTATTTCTAAAAATAACATTTATATATACAACAAGGAACGAAAACCAACTACTTTCCACTCTTTTATAAAAGTACAATGAATTCAAGGAAAAATAGTCTTCTACCAATGCCCAACAGTTTTGTACAAACCAACCCCTAAGGCTACTAGATGGTTTCCTCCTATAGGTCCAATTTTCCTCTTCACTTTTCCCTATTGTACCAAACCCATGACGTAGGAAAATCACAGAGCTTGCTTTGAAATTGTCAAGCATTCTCATATTCAACATTGGTATAAGGTGTTCATAGCTTAGGTTTGGTAAGGTCATGTTAGTGAAGCATATCCTGGGTGATAGAAGTAATTGTTGGTCATATTCCCCTACTAGGAAAGACATAATTGGTCCTCCTTATCCATGCACTAGCATACTATCCTAACCATCTTGTAGTTTCCACCCATGAGTTGGTAAGAAAGGATACTAAAATATAGGCTAGTTGTGCAGACTTGCCAAATATACATGGTGCATTCTCTACCATGTACAAGGACTCAAGCATCTAAGTCTTCCTTGAATTCCATGATATTGAAATTATCCCCTACTTAAATATGTTGAATTCCTCATTAACATAGCTCCATAGACACATTCAATGAAAGGGGTGTCGGTAGTTAAGAGACACTTCTGCAATTCCCATTCCTAAACTTGCCTCTAATACCATTTGTAGCGGGGATAAACTAACCATTTCTCTCAATATCATCCCATTCCGCTCAATAATTTTAGTATTCGCTTAGCATCGCTATGACCTTGTTAGTTGGGCATGACCTTGAATCATTTGTATCACCTGGAATTTGTTTCACTAGCATGTCATGACTGAACCCAAGCCATGCACACCTTATACTTGTAAGATATGAGCTTTCTCATTTCACCATAGGTGATGTTGTATTATCACCACCCAACCATAGGAAACGTCATTAGACCTCCCCCGATCCAACACAAGTTAACAACCAACCATCCAATGTATGATGATGTTGTCACCCATATAGTCCAATATATAGTTCTCAAAGGTCATGTCCCCCAAAGGCATAAGGATTTCACATATATTTGGTTCCCACCTCAATAGTATTGTCCTAGCATGGCCAACACACCATTTTCCACATTACCAAATCGTGCTATATTACATCGAAGATTTAACCACAGGGACTCATCAATCTCCACCACTACTAGTGAATACATCATTTATCATGACCTTAGGAGAAGTGCCATAGTTTTTTCCATTTCCTTCTCCAAGGAGCATGTGACACTAGCATTCCTTATCCATAATAGCTTAGTTAAGTTGTGACTATTACACTCGGACTACACGTATGCATTCAAGGTATTCCCATAACTACACCTTGAACTACAAGCTATTAGATCACCACAAGCCTTACTCACTTACTTATCCAACAATTACTTAGTTAAACACTTATCTAAATTTAAAATTAAGTCTTATTCATGAACATTAACACTAACCCACAACACAACACACAAGAAATGGTCACTCAAGAAGAGTGTCTAAGTCTTTATTTAATTATATATGCAATGTATAAGAGGGTGCCTGACAATTATCGACAACTGATTATATAACAAAAATTAAACCAAGAAAAGATCCTCCAAACTCAAGAATTCCTTTCCAACTATGATCCCTTTTCGGTTTGACCTCATGCACACCCATAACTGTCTTCCTCACAATTTTTCCTTCCAAACTATTAAATGTAACATGTTGCTAAGTGCATCTATCCTATTGCTAAGTGCGCCTTGTTTGCAACATAGTGTGCTCAGTTTATAATGTGTATAACCCATCCTGTTACCAAGTGTGCCTAGTCTGCAAGTGTGCCCAATCTACTTCAAGTGCACCCAATAAGGTGCAGCCAACCTTCTTCCCAATGTGACATGTTTACCAAGTGTACCCAACCCCAAATTTGTCTCTTGTATCACTTGATTGATTTATTGAATTAATGATGCTTATGTTGAAGTGCGACCTCTCTTTTATATGGTGTGACATCGACCTTCTCCCTTATCTTCATGAAGTGTGCACCCCACTCATCCTTCTAATATGGTCCCTCTTGGACTGAACGATGTGCATGCCCACTCCCCAGTCCACATGCACTCTCTATTGATCCCACAATCATCTTTGTGTGCCCTGATTTGTACTCGAAGTCTCCCTTGTAGCCCCTTCATGTCTCATGTGGTGCATCAAGTGAGCCCACATCCAATCACGTTATGGGTGCATCAACCAATAACACCCCTAGGTGATGTTTGTTGGATCCACAATCTTCCCACATGTGTGGGCACGCCTCTGCAAGTAAACACCATATTCTAGGAACCCTCGGCTCATGTCTCTCTCACCGTGGCACCAAGTCTACTATGCGCCTATGCCTATAATAAACTGGTTGATTTCATCCCTTAGTAAATTTCTTTTCGTTGGATTTCCTTGCTACCATAAGGCTCTGTATCCCACATCGAATACATCATGTTTCCCTTATGATGCACCCAACTTTGTGCCCAAGTGAAACTATGTTTCACATTCATTTTTCATTGCACCACGAAGAAGAGTACCCATTGGGCACCAGTGGTGAGGGTGTGACATCCTTGGTCCTCCTGGGCCATATGCTAGTACACCGTCCTAACCATCTTTTGGTTTCCACCCACCACTTCATACAAAGGATACCAAAATATAGGATGACGATGCTAAATTTCCAATTCTACCAATTGGTGCATCCTCTATCAAGGACAAGGACTAAAACACCCAATCCTTTTCTAAGTTCAAATTCCTTAAGGATGCCTTCAAGAGACCATAAAGGAAATGTATTTACTGGACAAAAAGCCTAAGTTGGGGACTTTAAAATTAATGACTATTAGAGTGATATTAATAGAAATTCCAAGGAACAACGAGTTTGTAAATTTATATCCAAAATTAGTGCAATAAACACATTAAATGTATGGAAGGAAGTGGCTATTATGAAGCTTTTTCCTACAAATCCCAACATTGTGATCCTAAATACAACTTGTGATTGTGATAATGTTGTTTGTTTATTGATCTTTGTGAATATGGGGAGATTTTTTATTGAGTCGTTGTCAGCGGCCATTATACAGAATGAATGGCCTCCATTGTTACATAGATAATTGTGGAAGTCGTTCAGTTCAGTACACTCTCTCTGTTAGCAATGATATTTTATTTATCACTTGTGAGTATGGAAGATAAGGTCTGATTCAAATTTATACATTGAAAATATAGTACACAAGCTCAACTCAATATATCATCCTATAAAGATTCGTCTATCATTTTTTACTACGTCGATAGGCATATTTATTTCAACATTGGGGGTGGTGAGGGGTTCTAGAATTTCAATTTTCCAAATTATCAATGGATATGATTAAGAAATCCCAAATATTTTTCGTTGTCTCCACTTATGAAGGGCTCATATTGAAACCGAGTTAATATTTGCTACAATTTTTATTCAACGGTCACTAATAGTTATTAAAAATAATTAGGTATATTTCAATCGGAAACCCTCCGATGGCTATTTAATTGCCTATTTTAATCCAATCCATAACATTATTTTCAATATAGTCCATGGTTTTGTAATCCACTACAAAATATAGGTATTTTGTTAATCCAATAGATCTAATCTAAATTATTATTTGAAATGTTCTATTTAAATGGTTTGAATTATCATGTGGTTAATCCAAGAATTGCTCGGAGACCATGCTCGCACAGGGATCAATTGGAATGTGGGGTCATGAATCACTTAGAAAGGGAAGGCCAGAGGGTCCATCCATTGGAAGCTACTGATAGAAACATACATGCATAGGTTTTCCACTGGAAAATACAATGCTAAGGAACGTTTAAATGTTTAATATGTTGATTCCATTAAGGGTTCTAGAATACTTGTAATGTTTTATGTATCATGCCAAGGGGGGTGTCTGGATGGACTATAATTTTTAGCTTGGCCAACCACGACTGCATTCCATGGGCATCAAGGAAGAATCAAAGTTTGAGCTCGAACGCCCATGATTGAATTACAAATGTCATTTTTGTGGCGAGGGCTATGTATTACTCAACTATGAGTGGGTGGCCCTTCTATCTTTCTTACTATTCCTTTACTACATATATGTACATTTGAGATATGGCTTATTCACAGCTATTAGTTATATGTATTTATATATAATTTTATTGATTAAATTTTTATTTCTCTCTACGATTATTGTAAGTCACCATTTCCTCTGTAAATTTGAGATATGGTGAATTCACAACTCTTGCTTCAAATTGAAGGACCTCATCATTTTATTGGTTAAACTTTAGTTTATGTATGTGCTTATTATAAAGTCACCATTTCAACAATCACACTTAAACATTTATAGGTGTTTTATATCTTCAATCACATATAAACATTAATAGAAGATATTATTGCACTGTGGGTAGTGAGATACTCTACATCCCAATATGGGGGAGATGTGTAATGTTATGTAACGTAAAAAACTAATGTTATGTGCACCAAGAGTAGCGAGGTGCTCACAACTCACTATGGGGGAGATGTGTAATGTTACATGTAATGAACTCATGTTATGTACCAAAAATAAAAAAGTAATTATTTTTTTTATGTCGACTCATAAAATAAAATAAGAAAACGAAATAAAAAAAATTAAAAAATCTCTATTCACTTATAAAATAAAAATGTAAATCCAAATAAAACGTCATTAAACAAATAACACATCAAGAAATTGGATTCCTCTCGGTGCTTGATAGATCCACGTTTATGATGGATCTATGTTAGTTAATATCAAAAATAAATCTAGCTAAATCTAACTTCAAATATATTCATTACACTACTTTATGTGAGATATCTCCCATAAATGAGTTTTATGGTTAAGGTAAAAATTTATGATGGAGCTCTGCAAATTGTCGGTGGATGTTTGAAGGTTTCTCAGAGTCTTTGTAGGTCGGTGGAGCCCCATCAGCAAAAATCGAGATGGTTCCTGCTCCTCCTCGGGGGGAGAGGGACCGCGGGATCCCGGAAGATGTGGAGGTAGAGACAACCACAGTGGGATCAGATAAGGACAAAGGAAAAATAGTATTCAATGCCCAGACAAATGCCAAAGACGGGGAAGGGTGCAGTGGAACAAGAAAAGAGGAATTTATTAACCAGGGTACAAGAAGGACGGGACAGTGTGTCCCAAAATCCAATACGGTCCCACGACTACAGATCAAGTCAGACAGAGTCAGGGAGGAAATTCAATATATGAAGGAAAGGGCCCTCATAGGAAAATTTGTGGGGATCTCGCCCACAGAAAAAGTGTTGGTGGGCTGGATAAACTCAACATGGAAACCCCAAGGCCACTATGACCTCCAGCTGGGAGCTAAAGGCTTCTTTACTATTATATTCTTCAACGAAGAGGATAGAACTAAGAACTTCAAGAATGGCCCCTACTTTTTCAACTCGGTAGGTCTTTTCTTGAGACCCTGGAAAGAGCGATTCGACCCAAATAAAGAAAATCTGACTATCGCTCCGGTATGGATCAGAATGTACTCCCTACCTTCAGAATACTGGAAGGAAGAAATTCTTATAGTCATAGGGAACACTCTGGGGACCTTCATCAAAGTCTCTGAACAAACGAGATAGAAGAAATACATCTCGTTTTCCAGGATCTGCATCTACCTGGACATCTCAAGAGATATACCTGATGGAATAGAGCTAACATGGGAATATGAGGAATGGTTTCAAGCCATAGATTATGAGCAGATCCCATTCAGATGCAGGCGATGCCATGAACATGGGCATTTGTTTAGAGACTGCCCCCAAAACAAAACAAGAGATTAGGCAGGAAGCAAGAGCAAGATCAACTGTATGCGGAAGGTTTCACCAAAATCCAAAATAAAAAGAGGCAAGCTAGAAAGACTTCGGGTCCAAATGTTCACAAAAGGGTGCAAACCCAGAACCGGTTCACAACCCTTCAAGAAGATCAGTCAACAAAAAGGGACAAGGCTCAAACAGCAGCTTCGCAGGACAAAAATCCACGCAATTATCAAGGGGAAGAGGACAGAGAAATATCAGGAGATGCCAATAATCAAGCCCCAATGGATTCCCCTTGTTTTAAGACTGATTCCCCGGATGGCTGCTCTCTAATCCGGCCTTAGGAATCCAAATAGATCCAGGATCTGGGGATGGCATTTTAGAAGACATGGAGGTAGGATATCTAGACCTTGATATAATGGAGGCAGCTTGCTCTGATCAAGAACCATCAAAGATCCCCCCCGCAGCAAGTTTCTCTTTTAGAGAAAGCGATCATCCAAGCCAAGAATGCAAATACCCTAGGAGTAGTGACAGAATCTCTCAAAGTCATAGATGGGAAAGGGAAAAACTAAAAAAAAGACAAAAGAGGAAGACCAAGTAATATCCAGAGAATCAAAGCAATAAGAGAACAACTGGTGGCTTCAGGGCAATATCCAACCATAGATGCAGCGCTTTCTCCCCCCAATTAATTCCTTCTCAATGCAGATTACAACTTGGAACATCAAAGGTTGTAACAGTGCGCTAAAGAAGCGCATATTGAAAAGAAGAATCGATAGGGATAATTCAGGGATAATCTTCCTTCAAGAAACTAAATGCTCGGGAGAATAATTAGCAAAGATAGCCCAAAAAGTCTAGAAGGGATGTGAATTGATTGCCATTAATGCTCGAGGAGCAGCTGGGGGATTGGGTATTCTCTAGAATCCCCGAATGGTGACCTTATCAGGGTTTCTCACCACCACCTATTATATTTCAGCTGAGTTCCACATCCTCGGCACCATAACTCGAGGATTCATTTCCAATGTCTATGGCCCTTTGAAGGTGGACCAGAAGCAAGCTTTTATCGAGTCTATCACAGATTTAAAAACTCTTGCTCATAGCAGAGCATGGATTATTGGAGGTGACTTCAATTTGATAAGAAATATCGACGAAAAAAAGGCGGTATCCGCAGCTTAAACTCAGCAAGCACTCTTTTCAATAACACCATCTCTGACCTGGTTTGGATTGATGTCATAAAGTCCAATGGTATTTTCACTTGGAACAACAAACAATCAGGGGATAGAGGTATCGCTTGCAGACTTGACAGATTTCTGCTGTCTGAACCGGTCATGATGGATGGAGGAAACCTCAGAGCGGTTGTCCTCCCAACGGCCGGATTGGATCACTGGCCCATAACTCTGGAATGGGAAAATGTGGGAGTCCACCCTCGAAAACCTTTTTGATTTGAAAAATTATGGCTCCTCCATCCAGACTTCTAAGAGAAACTCAAAGATTGCTGGGAAAACTCTCCCCCTTTTAGGGGTACCCGCATGTATCAGTTCCAACAAAAGCTGAAACACCTCAAAGAGTGCATCAAAAAATGGAACAAGGATTCCTTCGGCAATATTTTTCAAGAAAAGCAGGTTTTAGAGACCAAGATCCAGAACCTCCAGTCCCACGTTATGCTCAATGGTTACACCGAGGATCTGAGGCTTCAGGAAAAGACCCTCTTGCAGGAATTCAATCTAAGAGAGAGACAAGAGCAAGTATATTGGAGCCAAAAATCTCGTATCAAGTGGCTCCAAGAAGGGGAACGTAACACCAGCTTCTTCCATAAAGTGACCATTCAACATAGGCAGGGCAACAGATTGGATAGGCTGAAGAAGGAGGATGAGAGCATTGCCGAAACCCAAGAGGATCTGGAGAACACTCTTAACCATTACTTTGCTAACCTCTTGCAAGAACCAGACAGAGATAGGGAGGATGCTCAAAGAGAGGTTCTCAGGCACATTCCCAAATTAATCAAGGAGGACCACAACAAATTGCTTAGCAAAGCCATCGATATGTTAGTAGAAATGGTGGTGAATCAAATGGTAAAAGATAAAGCACTGGGTCTCGATGGCTTCACTTCTAATTTTTTCCATGCAGGATGGGAATGGCTGAAAGAAGAAATAATGGCCCTGGTGGAGGACTCTCAGATATCGGGTAATATCCTCAAAGCTCTTAACTCAAATTTTCTGGCTCTCATCCCAAAAGAAAGTGGCATAGAATACCTTGGCAAACTCAGACCGATCGCTCTATGCAATGTCATCTATAAAATTATCTCAAAGGTAATAGCTAATCGGTTGAAGCCCATCCTTCCTCTTATCATTTCTCTGGAGCAAGCTAGCTTTGTGGAAGGAAGACAAATCTTGGATGGAATCATTTTAGTCCACAAAACCATTCACTCCCTCAAAGCAACCAAGACTCTAGGTATGCTTCTAAAACTTGATCTTTCCAAAGCCTACGATAAATTGAAGTGGCATTTTTTGGAGGGAATTTTAAAAGCGTTTGGCTTTGCAGATGAATGGACTAATTAGATCATGAATCTAGTCTCCTCTGCTTTTTTCTCCATTTTGGTTAATGGTTCCCCCTCATGCCATTTCAATGCATCTAGAGGAATAAGACAGGGAGACCCATTATCTCCGTTCATCTTCATAATAGCGGCTGAAGGACTTGGACGACTGCTCAAGAACAGGCGAGTAAAGAATAAAATTCGTGGCCTGTCCTTAACGGAAGGAATGGACCCATAGACCCACCAACAATTTGTGGATGAAAATATGCTGATGGGCCCATCCTCGATGCACAAAGCTAGGGGAATTAAAGATTGTTTGAATACATTTCTCAAAGCCAGTGGCCTTGAAATCAACAAGGAGAAATCTCAGACCTACTTCTTCAACACCCCCAAGATTACGAAGCGAAACATCCTAAGAATCCTGGAATTTCAGGAAGGAAACCTCCCTTCTAAGTATCTAGGAGCCCCGATGGCAGAATCTACAATCAATCAAGTCTCTTGGAAAGAGTTGCTGGACAAAATTAACAAGAAGCTCAGCCTTTGGACCTTCAGAGCCCTTAATTTTCCAAGCAGACTTATCCTGGTGAAATCAGTTCTACAGGCGATGCCAATGTACCTCTTTTCAATTTTGGCAGCCCCGAAAGCCATCATCAAACAAATTAGGAACATTCAGAGACAATTCCTATTGGGGGGAACTAAAGATATCAGAAAATGGCCTCTGGTGGATTGTCAAACCATCTGCACTCCAAAGAGCTTAGGAGGCTTGGGTCTCAGAGATCCTTTGGACAATAATAAATTCGTGAGTGCTAAGATCCGGTGGAGATGGGTGAACTACAACAAAGAACCGTGGGCCAAAATGTGGCATTTGAAATATGCGCCCCAATGGCCACATAAATCCTTGGTCAGGTTTGGTGAAGATCCCCCTGGATCCAGCATTTGGAAAACAACTCAGGTAAATTGGGGGTTGGTGCAAAAACACAGTTTCTGGGAAGTCAGGAACGGTCAAAATGCAAGATTCTCGAGCGAAGCTCTAAACTAGGAACCAACTATTTTGTGTGGGGAAGACAAACCTCTCTTACATTCCTTCCTTCATAACAATGCAATGGCTAAAGTGGCAGAATTCTAGGATCATAACATTGCAGATCAAAGGGTCAAAAGATGGAAGAGCAAGCGATGGTGGCAAGACAAAGCACCAGGGGAAGACTTAGATAACTTCCTAGATGAGCTCTCCAAGAAAAGTCCCCCCCTAAGTGCAGAACCAGATAAGCGAAGGTGGGGGTACTCAACCTCAAGCAATTTCAATCCAAAAGAAGCCATAGGTCTGTTAACGGAAACCCTCAATGTCATCCCATAAGCTAAATGGATTAAAATCTGGAAGGGAGGGTGGTGGCCCAAAGTTTCAATTTTCTGTTGGCTTGTTATTAAACGCCACATCCTAACCTGGGATAACTTACAGGTCAGAGGTTTTCATGGGCCATCCCACTGTTACATGTGCAAGGAGAAGGTTGAGACTATTAATCACTTGCTGGACTAATGCAAGGTTGCTAACTCCTTATGGGAGAGGGGGGCGACCATCTTCAGAATAGACCACAGACATAGGGGAAGACCTGACCTAACTATTGCAGAGTGGCCCACAAATAGCTTCAAAAACAAAATTGTGAATCATTTATGGGAACTTTTCCCTGGCTTCACAATATGGGAAATATGGAAGACAAGAAACAAACAAATATTCGAGAACAAAGCTAGGAAACCCGAGGAGATGTGGAACTCCATTGAAATCCATATGAAAGAAACTATAACATTGCAATCTTGGTCGCAGGAAGAATTCAGTGCGGAAAGTAATGAGCGGAGTATTTTGAAGGCTTTTGGGTTAGAAGAATTACCTCCAGACAATTCAATTGTTCGCTCGAGGCTGGTGCACATCTCCAGCCCACTGCTGTGGATCCCTCCTCCCTTTGGAACCTTCAAACTCAATTTCGATGGTGCTACTAAAGGTAATCCAGGACCAGCTGGATATGGAGGCGTAATTAGGAACTTGAGGGGTTGCATCCTCAGCTTGTTCTGGGGCTCAATAGGGACAAACACGAATAACATGGCCGAGCTGGAAGGGCTAATCAATGGCCTGATATGGGCTAAGCAAATAGGAAAACTACCTCTGGTGGTGGAAGGGGATTCCCAAATCATTATCAACATGACACGTAAAATCCAAGCAAGATCCCTCATGACCCAAGTTTCCAAAAACTGGAGATGGGAGAGCAGATTATCAGTCCTCTGGCAGATCCTCGCAGGAGAGGAAGCCCTACTGCTAAGTCACGTCAAGCGGGAAGGGAATAGGGTGGCGGACGCCATGGCTAACACAGGAGTGGAGAGTGAGTTTTCCTTTCATGCAGAGACAAAGGAGGACGAAGGAAAAAATCAGCAAATCTGGGGTTGTTGTTTCAAGGTGGCAGAGGAAGACGTGAGGCTAAACGATCCACGCTATGCATGCGAATGACAGGTGGCCCCGATCTAAGGGGAGGTCCGAAGACGAAGTGTCGTCATCTCAGCAGGGCCCACCACAGTTGAATCGATGATCGTGGCCGGACAAGGGAGCTATCGCTCGCCAGCTAGGGATCGGTAAGGTCTGTCTCAACTTACGGCCTTTCTGCCCTAACAAGTGGATCTTTTCCATTTTTCGACGCTCAACACGCAGCCGGTGTATGATGCACATGGTACCTGCACATGATAGCCTCCATAATGGATGGAAGGATCGGATTTACAATCACTGCGAGGGTTGCCATAAAGACGAACTTGTGGGAAGGAGAGAAGTTAGAAGAGCGGGTACTTGTCTTGACAGGGAGCATTATGGTCCGAAAGCTATGAAGGAGGGCTGTATCCATTGGCATGCTGTAAATATTGAGGTCGTGAATTGCTCGCAGAGGATGAGAGATCATCCCGAGCATGACGAGCTGTAGAGCATCATGATAGGTTCAGGGAGAGAAAAGGTAGAGGATCGCAGGGGCAGATCCTCGGCTGCAGAAAGTCCTATTTATATCCTTTCGTCGGAGGCTCTGTTCACTTCCAATACCCTTTTCTCCCTCCTGTTTCTGTCATCGGCCTATTTGAAAGACAACCCAATGCCAAGACTATGGAGGGTAAGATCCAGAGCGAGAGGCCATAATCGAGGGAGCAACCTCAATGAGGCTTCTGCTAATGTGGAGGCAGAGCCAATGCCCCAAGCTACTGTTCCTTTTAATTGGGGTGATCAGTACCTGTCTGAAACACCCACTGCGGTCGACGCCTACATTGCAATCATGGAAATCGATCTCCTTAGGGAGTTCAAAACGATTATGGGATACCCCCTGGTCCCCAACCCGTTCTGGTCTGCGCGCATCTTGCTAGCCCGCGACATTCAAGCCAAAATCCAAACAGCTCAAGGCATCCGCAGGGCTTTGGATTCCATCCGCTGAGGGCAACAGGAAAGTGCGGCAGGTTTCTGCCTTCTAGAACATATCGCACAGAACATGCTGACAAATCTTGAAGCCGTGTCCGAGAATCCGGGGCACACTCCAGTTAATTCTCCAGCCACGCAACCTTTCCGGGAGGAGTTTCCAAGCAATCTTCCCAGCGAAGTTGGTCGTTAGCTGGTTCTACGTTCAAAAGGTAGATGGCTCTCTGTTAGGCACGCGGAAGGTTCCCAAGCCTCGGTATTTGATCTTTTGATTGTTTTCGACTTCTGTCTCTGTCAAAGGCCTTAGTGCCGTTCTACTTCCCTCTGGGTTTTTGATAGGCTTCTTTACTGTTTGGTAGGCAGTTTGTGGTTAGATCGGGTTATAGGGAATTTTGTCTCCTGTGTGTTGAGAACCATGCATCTTCAAGCCTGCCTCTCCTATTGTTTCTGTAAGCAGCATCTGTCTTTTTGGGCTGAAGGTCATGTTCCATCGACCAGTGGATCAACCTCTCTTTGTAACTTTTTTGTATCATAATAGAATCTCTTACTTACAAAAAAAAAGAAGATATCTCCCATAAATATTAAATAATAATGATAAATAATCACAGATAAACATTAAATTTCATAAATGAAAAAAACTATAGGATTTGTTAAATTATCTCGACCATACTGAATAGATGTTTTAAGAATGTGCAACGAGTTAGACATCCATACTAAATGAATTCGAACAACTAGATAATTGTGTTCTCCATCCTGATCATGTTGATATGTAGTCCCTATATCCAATATTCCAATTGATTGATCCTTGCTTTTCAACGAGGTTGTTTAACATATAAATTGATGAACTATTCATTCGATTATTGTAGGTCCAACTATTTTAAGAAGTCATAACTTTAACGAATTGTGCTACTACAAATTCTCTAGAGAGGGACAAATTCTGCTACTACAAATATTTCGATGAAAAACATTGTTTTCATAAAACTTGATGGACCTTCGAGCATGTTTTATTCATGAAATTCCAAGAGTGGTATAAGTTCAATTAAATTTTGCTAAGATTTAATGATTGACATTAAGTACTTTCGTTGTAGTAACCTTGTGGTAACTTGGATTAAGAAATGTTCATTTTCACGTGAATGAAAAGCGTGTCAATTGAGCTCCTCGAATGGACACCAAAAAGTGAGAGGAATAATATTCTAAAGCATTTCAATTAAACTCTATTGTAGCACATGCAAGAGCCCTTAAATTAGCTTACAAATTATGAGTTTTGTAAATATAATCATGGCTATCCTACCACAATGTGTGATAATTTCACGAGTTTGGCAAATATAAAAAGCATGGAACCACCACTATATAAAGAGTGATACTATGATTAAAAGAAAATTAAGAGTACATCAAATTTATGTTAAGCTTATCCACTTCCACCAAATGAAGGTTCGTGGATTTATTTGAGGAATCATTTGCATTATATATATATATTTCAGACATGCTTAATTATAAAGTGTTTTCAATAATCTAGTTTATTTAAATAATCAAGTTATTTATAAAATTTTAATAACAAAATTATTCTTTATAAAAAATTATTTAGAACCTTTTTTAATTTGGTAAGTAATTAAAGCATATATCCATCTTGAAGGGATCTAATTTCTTGAGTTTATTTATTTTAATCTTTTTTTTTTTTAAATTACACCTTAATAAATTTGATCCTCTTTTACTTTATATATTTGGGGGCGCGTGCACAAAGATGGTTCCACTTTTTAGTGCCGTTATATAAATCCAAACGCAAGTCCGAAAACAAAATCCATAACGCATTGTGTTATTAATGGTATGGTTCGGAAAAACCCGAGCCTAAAACCAAATCAAAATTTGGTTAGACTATATTGCAAGTGCGATATATCGCACATGTGTTTTTGAAGAGTCACAAATCGCAAGTGCGATTTGTAAAACTTAAAAACTAAAAATAAAACACAGGCCCACAGCCTCCATTTGCTTATTTTGCATTGCAGGCCGCGAAGAATGGAAGCGATAAATATTGGGAGGGCGATTTAGATTGTATGCAATTTGGAGGGCGCATTTTGAGGGAGGAGATCGACAAGGTTGAATGCAATGGAAGGTAAGGATTGCTTTGATTTTTTAGTTTTGGATTAGGGAAGAATTGCTTTGAATTTTTTGTTTTGGATTAGGTAAGAATTGTTTTGATTTAATATTTTTTTAATTAAAACAAATAATGAAATATTAATTCATTTTAAAATTTGTTGTTTATATATTGACACACAACACAAATCCTAAAGAAAATGTCCAAAACCAAACCACCAATAACCTAAACCCAAACCCAAATCCAAAAATCAAACACATGGTGTAACACCCCGGTTTTGACCCCATTTGCATTAAATGTATATGATGTATATATTGTAATTAATTGTGGTGTGGAGCTAAAGGAAAAAAAGCCCCACCATGGATGATCGTTTTTATGTTTCGGCGATTAAATTAGTGCTGATGGTATTTTGTGCTAGCTAGGCACGTTATGATTTTTAAATCATCATGTAAATATGCACTTAATTAAAAGCCCACAACCAGCTATGTCAATGCAACAATAATGAGATGGGGGCATGATTTCCTAAGGATAAGGGCGGGGGGGGAATATTCAAACCCTTGGGTTAATGGGGAAAATCCAAATGTCAAAGGGAGAACCATCAAATTGTCAACTACCTTTCTTGTCTTATTCACCCAATCATTTATTACTGCCAAAAATTGGTTGGGTTGGTTATTGCATGGGATGGACAAGGTATGACAACCCAAATTCGAATTGGAGAAGCCATCAGTTTTTGGGAAATGCGTTTTGACTCCTTGGGCAAGTAAAAACCCAAAAACATATGCCATTCTACCATGCTTTCATGTTTTTCATATTTTTCCTCACCATTTTTCCTTTACGTGAGCTCTCTTGGGAATTCAAAACTTCCTGTGTGTGAAACCGTATTCACGTTTTTTGTTGTTACCTCATTTTGCTCAGGTTGGGGAAATCGTTTTTGATGATTATCAGTGGTTGAGTTTCCTTCCCCACATTTTGCTGCATTTTCCCCACTGTTTCCAAGCTGGAAATCGTTTTATGGCAATGCCCAGTGAGGGGAAGAAGAGACCCACAATTTTGGGTGTTACTGAGTTCGTTTTGGCCACGTTACTGCCAAAACGTCCATGGAAATCAAATTGTTGTTAGGGGGATGTTTTACCCATCATGGAAATTCATTTTTGTTGCCCATACTATTTTTCTTCAGACCCATAAATCGTATTGTGTTGTGGGTTCATCTTTTGGCTTTGGTCGGCATTGAATTGGGAGTGGAAATGGGGTTTGAGTCTGCTTGATAAACCTAGTGTGTGCAGGAACCTCATAGATAGAGCTAGAGGGTTGGCTTTCTTCTTTGAATCCCCTGAATAACACTGGAAGAGAAGGCATAGCCCGAGGGACTGTGTAGCAGAGAAGGGGATGCTTCCTTGTGTTGGGTGTGTGTGGATGTTTTAGAAGCCATGCTAGTTCTGGTGTAGGTGTCCATAATTCGTCAGTGAGCTCACTAGCTTAGTGACCAACTTTTCCAGCTCCTATTTAGCCTGATAAACCCAACTGTGTTGGCTTGGCTGAGTTTTGTGTATCCTTGGTTACAATGTTCCCCTTATTCCTTGTGGAAATCATGCCCATCTCGGGGTGGCAGTGTTGCTGAGAGATTAATGAGCGCACTGGCTTATGGTTGGGTGGAACATTGCAGCGACGTAGCTGGTTGCGGGACACACTTATTTAAAGATAAGTATCTCTTGTTTGTTTTATCTTTGCATCTGTATATGTGACTATGATTTAATATGAACATGTTAAAATGATGTGAATGAATGAATTTTGCTTCCAATGTATGTTAGTTATTTATGCATCTATGTATGTTTATTTCCAATGCATTTTATTTTACGTTCATGGGGCTAGATAGCCCGTATTGTTAGCATGTTAGTCGCGCCCTCTCCGTCGAGTAGAGGGGTGGGGACGTGACACGTGGAGGAGGAACACGATAGGAAGTTCGAAATTCTTGCTCGTTTGGGTGCATTGAGATGCCTTAGCTCACTTTTTAGAGGGGGGGACCACATAATACGGTCATTGGGAGAGGCACTAGATAACATTACAAATACAATTTCCAATTCCCATGGAGCATTGTACAACATTAAATCCAATAGGGATTTCCACAGGCAATACTATTCCACTAGGAAGAGCTACAAAGATGTAAAGAAATTAAAGATAACAAAAGACCAAATTTTTTCACTATTCTGGGACCCTATTTCCATTGCTAGAACCGATCGGTCTAAACGAATGCTCGGAATGGGAGGGGGGTGAAGGAAGGTGTCCGTCATCACCGTCATCACTGGAAATTGCTAAATCTAAGGAAGGTGATGACGAATCCAAATATGTGTTGCGCTGGAATACCCGGGAAGAAGGATCTAGTCCAGGTAGAGGATGAAGGATCTCCCCAGCATGGTACCTAATAGAAATATCGATCCCTTACTGGTTGGATTGATGATTGTGAACTCTGCAGCTTACCTGGAGGTAGCGTGTTCCTTCATGAGTAATGCTGAACTGGATTCTGAAGAGAGGGAGGACAAATGTGGGTCGAGTGCAGGACTATAGTGTGAAATGTGGACAAGGAACATTGTTGTTCCCACTAGGTCCCTCAGCCCCTGCGTTCTACCGCAACATCCTACCCTGCCGTGCTGTAACAACCTCCAGAAGCAGACAAGAATGACAAGTTTGTCAAGGATTTAGTACCGTTAATAAGTGGAACTGTCTTCTGGAGGCTTGCAAAGTTAATAATGTTACTAGGAGATATAGAGGCTAACTAGAAGCAACCCAAACATAGAGAGAACATAAACCTTCCCACTAGGTGCGAACATAGACAAAACATATTATCAAACACACAATGAACATAAAAGTCAGAAGCAGAAAGGGTGACAGGGATAATCCATATTGTGCGCGACGTCGCAATCTTGGTTGAAAGTAAGATGCCAGAACACGCCAGTTCTGACCTGGTGGAGAACATGCAGAAAGCTGAAGAATAGGTGTGCATAGAAAAAGAGAAGCTAGTGAAAATCATGGATTTTTTTCAGAACAAAGTACACGCAATTCAGTTTATCGAGTAGTGGCTCGCGTTGTTCGGGATGAGCCACAGGTGAGTGTTGGGGGCCTATTGGGCCTGGGATAGAAGGGGCAGAATTTACATAGAATTATGTCTAGGTAAGGAAAGAGAATGCAACAACCCTTAGTGATCGTGGGTACAAGCTTGGCTGGAGCCGGCAGAAACCACACATGTAAAGGCATTTTTGTAAGTTAGGGAAATAGCACCTTTTTGGTCATGTATTTCTAGAATAGGAAAGACTGCTGTAGGATGAGGATAGTAAGTTGGCTGGGATAGCAACTAAAGGTGAGTCTATTAGAGTCTATATCGAGTCATTATTAAGTCTGTAACAAGCATGTATGGGAATATATCGAGTCTGTAATAAGGCTATAAGAGGAGAAACCCAAGCTGTAAATGGGTTAGTCGATCAATCAGTTAGCCTATTAGCTAGTTCTTGTTTAGACTCTTTTTGAGATGAGTAGAGGATACAACAGTTTTAAGTAGGTAACTCTAGATCGCTGAGTGCATCAGAGTAGTGGGTCTACAGTTGAGTGCGCAGAAAAGTAGAGAAGGTCGAGTCGATCTAGGTTGTGTGCAGATCGCTAAGTAGGAGTAGAATAGAGTGATAAAGATAGAGAAGAACATAGAGCATGAGAGGGAGAAGACGTATGTAGATATAGAAAGAAGATCTTGGATAGAGTCTGTAGCTTTGTGTACAAACAAACTTGTGCATCTATTTCCTCATGCCAATGCCAGATGAAGAGCACCTTGTGGTTTTTTCCTAGATCGGTTACCACGTTACATGTTGTGCATATATGTGATTGCTGAGTAGGTTAGACAAATGCATAATTACTGTATTTAATGATTAATTGGTTAATGTGCTTATGAGAATAATTGTATAAATGTTGTATGTTGAGAAATGAATATGTATGCATTTTCTGTCCACTTCCCATCTGTGTAAGCTTGCATTAGAAGGGCACATTGTATTTTGGGTTGACTAAGTGAAAACCACCAACCCATTCCTGGTCTTCATTGGCAAAAACTTGGTGCAGAGCCAAGGACATAAAACACCCTCTCACACCAACTTCAGAAACATGGTTCTGGTAGTTACCCATAAGAACTGAGATATCTCGAGTGAGACAACATCTGTGTTGCAGGTGTTGTCAGCTGGGCTCTGCTCCGCCGGGTCGATATCTTGGGCTTTGTTGTGATGACCTAAGTGAGGGGGTTGAAATTCGGTCGTAGGTGGTAAAAGGCCAAAACCTAGGGAGCATTGAACAACATTAGCTCCTACAGGGATTCCTAGAGGCATTACTATTCCACTGGGTCGAGCTACAAAGATGCAAATAAATTAAAGATAACAAAAGACCAACTTTTTCACTATTCTGGGACCCTAGCATTGGATTGGTTCCTCCCACTAGTCGACCACACATTTCTATAGACTAGTGCATAGAACCAAATATTAAATCCTACTAGATGGATCGTTGGTACATGGTCTTCAATGAAGACCCTCATGGGAATAGAGACATCCCATTTTATTTCCTCAGGAAATTGTATGCCGAATTTATATTGGGTAAACATGTAAATTACTTTGATATTTTAGAGTTCCAAGGGGTAGGACATGGGATTCCCAAAGATAGGCAAGGGACGAGGACCAATCCGAACCGTGTGCGATGAACTCCACACACACCAAACCCCCCTCAGTTATATCCTCCTGTAGGTTCCGTGATTGATGACACACAGGAGAAATTATTCGATTTGATAGATACATTGCTTTGACATGGGATTTCTATCGAGGGAAATGTAGGCCAAGGGGTTGGCACATATAGGGTTGTCACATCTGGGGCTGGCACATATGGGGTTGGACCATCACACAGAGAGGATCCACTTAGGTCTCTAGACCCTACCAGATCTAGGTATCACATTGGACATGCATAGAGTTCAGAGCATCACGTCATGCCACATCCTTGCACAACTTGTCGAAACATATGCTATGGGCCTTCTTCAAAGTTTCGCAGTGATGGGTTACTCCAATATGTAAGTCAAACTCGTTCTTCACATAGTTTATTATTTTTTATATCATAGTGTTCAATTGTTTCATAAATTATTTATATTTTAAGTATCTGACAATTTACGTGAAAACATTTACAGCTGGTGTCCAGTGAAACCCCAGAATCCCATAATTCGCTCGTTGATTCTAATGATATGGATGCAACGGTCAATGCTGCAAATGATTTTGGTGCTTCACCATTGCTTGTAAGAACATTACTTTTTTTTATTTATCATCATGATTTACATATTTATAGTACGGATTGGCACATTTAATACATCTTAATATTGATACAATATATTTTATGTAGGGTGGGCATGATGAGTATGTTGCATCTCAGACAGGTCCGTCACATATAGAGCAAGATTTGCAAGTACATGTATGATTTTAATTATGCTTTTAATGATTCAACATGTACTTTTTTAATTATTTGATATTGTCTAATTGTATCTTTATGTTTTTTATTATTATGTAGGAACATATGTTCGATAGATTTGTCCACTGAGCAACCTTACTCACTGATGCATATGCCCATCCTTTTAGGCCGGTGTCAATTGTTTCACCAACTGGTGACCCACCTCTTCACGTCCCCTAGGTATATGTATATCTCGCTTATCGTGTATCTATGTTTCCCAAACTGTCTCTCCATGTAGTATAGTTTTCTTTGTACATGCAAGCATATTTTTGGTGCACCGATTGATTTGATGACATTGACATATATATTATTTTATGCAGCTTTATAGTGAGCGAGTGGTGCTTGAAGAGCACCCAATCGGAGCCATTGGTCACCCACCTCCCCCCTAGGTACATGTATGTCTCACTTTCTTTGAAAAATTCCTTGTCCCTCCATGTAGTATAGTTTTCTTTGTACATGCACGTATATTTTTGATGCACCCATTGATTTGTTGACATTGACATATATTATTTTGTGCATCCTTCTAGTGATCTAGTGGCGCTTGAAGAGCACCCAATCGGGGCCGCTGCTCACCCACCTCTTCGCCCCAGGTACATGTACATTTCACTTTCTTTGAAAAATTGATTGTCCCTCCATGTAGTATAGTTTTATTTGTACATGCAAGTATCTTTTTGGTGCACCCATTGATTTGATGACACTGGCATGTATTATTTTATGCAGCCTTCCAGTGAGCGAGTGGTTCTTGAATAGCACCCAATCAGGGTCCCTTCTCACCCACCTCTTCCCCCCCAGGTACATGTATGTCTCGCTTTCTTTGAAAAAGTAATTGTCCCTCCATGTAGTATAGTTTTCTTTATACATGCAAGTATCTTTTTGGTGCACCCATTGATTTACTGACATTGACATATATTATTTTATGTAGACTTCTAGTGAGTGAGTGGTGCTTAAAGAGCACCCAATCGGGGTCGTTGCTCACCCACCTCCCCCCCGAGGTACATGTATGTCTCGCTTTCTTTGAAAAATTCAATGTAGGATGTAGATACATTTTCAAATATTTATATAATTCCTTGTCTTATACAGGGTTGTACATGTATCTAATTGTTGGTACCATTTATTTTTTGCAGGATGTTAGTGAGGAACCGATGGTACATGAAGTTACACCCCGACCCACCATCACTTACACATGAAAAGTAAGTAAAAATGTTATATTGGCTTGGAGTTTGAAAAAATGTACATCAAATTTTTATATGTTGGTAAACTAACTCACAAATTTTGGTTTGTGTGTAGTCTCCGGAAATGAGATTTGTTCCTCTTGTTCAGCGCTAGGGAACACCATCAAGCAGCCGAAAAAGAAAGATATACTTCTCAAAATCCAATGACCGTGGCAGTGAAAGGGGGGATAAATAGAATTCATGTATTGGGGGCAGACATACATGTACCATTTTGTTTGTACACACACAGATGTATAGTATGAACCAATATTTTGTATTACGGCCATGGCATGCCATTTTTGAAAACATTATATGCACATATAATATAAAGCAAGGTTCAGATTTATATATATGGTTGACTTGATATGGGAACATGATATTTGTTATATGCTTTTCAGATATGCTTAACTATGTCTTTCATTAAGTATGTGTTTAATTAAAATGATACTTAATGTGTGGTTCACCTATGTGATATTATGATATTATAGACCTTATCATGACATATCCTACTAACTATTTGAATATATCCAATACTCCAAGGAAGAATGTCTGACTCATCCAACTAAGGTAAAGTAACCATTAAGTAAGCCACCTCTAATATGTAAATATGTCACATGCCATCCAAGGGCTGATCGTACACCATGTACCCCAAGTCTCATGAAGCACCCCTAAACATGGTGTAAACTCTTTTGTACTTCGAAATATAATACTCCCTCTTATAATGAAAGTGTTTTCACCAATACAAATAAGATCCCATTGCAAATCCACTAGACCTATCATCTAGTTATATTACAACATCTCAAACCTCCAAGAATGTTGACCACCCATGAATATGAAGGAACATAACTCTGCATCATAAACAAATTTCCAAAATCCATCATCCCTCAAGTCAACACCATGGGATAAAATCACTAAACACCACATCATAAGTTTTTCAGGACATCCTACAAAGATAATCACATCTCCATACAAGACTAAGACAAATGAATTGTATCTATGAAAATCACAAAGATAGATAACTTCAGAAATCCATCCTTAATGAAATACCAAGATCATGGTTCAATAAACAACCCATGCAGGGCTATCATCAAATTTTTAACATCATAAAATCTCTCACACACCTTAAAACCTTTGACACTCGACACACTAACCTGAGCTAGGCCAATTCTCTCTTTCTAAGAGAATTTTCAAGAAATAGTATCATCAAGGTCAATTCCCTCTACCTTAGAAATTCCAACAACCCTATCCCTATAGTCGAAAACAATCTCATCATTTTCAATCCTAGAATCAATCTATAGGTTCTAAACCTATCTTCATTGCATTTCACCATGCATTATCTACATATGCCTCCACAAAAATAGATGGCCCATCTTTCCTTTCCATGGAATGTACAAGTGCCACTTGATCAACAAGAAACCTGTAAAGACCACCCTCTCTCAACAAACTACAATCATTGATGGTTCACCATTTGTCTTCAAATGGAACTTTATACTATACATATATCATATAAGGAATTCTCTCAAAACATTCTTATTCAAACAAGGAACAAATAGAACATCACTCACACGTGATAAGTAGCATCATAACCAAGATCCACACTCATACCTCCCTCTTTCTCTTGAAACATGTTTAATAATGACCTATCATATGTCACACGTATTAAAGCTCCAATGTCCACATACCATCCAAGTCTAGACACAATCTTAAAATATAAGCAATACACCATAGCCATATCCATGTTAAAAAAACAACAATACGAGGAAGACAAAACATTTTTTAGGTTCCAAGAGCTTCTCCCAAGAAACTTAGGGTATCACACCCAACAATTTCAACAAATTCAAGCACCTAACCTAAGTACACAACAATTGGAATACCAAATCCTTCTTTCACCTATAGAGTGATCCCAACCAAAAAAAACTATGATGCCATGTAGAAACGTTTTGAACTAGGGAAAATTAATGAGACTTCAAAAATTAGCATATGTGTGTCACCAATGCAAGAGTTGCATTCAAGGAAACTGAGAAAAACCTAATTTATGAAATCAATGCACAATGTAGTCACCGAGCAATGAAAACATGATGGAGACCCCCCCCTAGATGTATTCACATGCCAAGAGACCAACGGATTCGATAGTTCATCGATCCGACCTCTGGTTGACGATTTATGTGCAGTTGAAAGTCGCCTCAAAATGTGGTCCAGGGACACTTGGTGACTTTTAGTCCTGGAGCGAAAAAACAAACGGAGCTGCATAATTACATGGCGTTGGCTCCTGCAGATGTGTATGGGAAAGGACGATATGGGAACACTACCAATAGTCACATGGTGGAGTTTTTCGTAGATTTGACCCACCAATGCAAGAGTTGCATTCAAGGAAACTAAGAAAAGCCCTAGTTTATGAAATCAATGCACAATGTAGTCACTAGGCCATGCAAACATGGTGGAGAGGCCCCCCAATATGTATTCACATGTCAGGAGACCAATGGAGTCGACGGTTCGTCAATACGACCTTCGGTTGATGCTTTATGTCTATTTGAAAGTCGCCTCAAAATGTGGTTCAGGGACACTTGGTGACTTTTGGTCCTGGAGTGAAAAAACAAATAGAGCAGCACAATTGCATGACGTTGGCTCCTGCAAGTGTGTATGGGAAAGGCCGATATGGGAACACTACCAATAGTCGTATGGTGGAGTTTTTTGCAAAGTTAACCCACCAATGCAGGAGTTCCAAGAGTTTACCCACAAATGTAATTAAATGTGCATTAATATAAAAAAATCATTAAAAGTAAATTGCAACGACTCTAGAGCATGTTATTTTCTGAATTCTATTTGCTGGTGTCTAAAGACACCATTATTTCTTGGCGCCTCCAATGTGCCATAAATTGTGTTTGTATCCTAGGCACACGAAAGGTTAAACATTAGTACTCTCATCAAGGAATAAAGAGAATCCAATGAAATTGTGCAAACATTATTTATAGATAACTCACCCGAGGGTGTAGGATCATGTTTATACTATCCAGTATACTGTGAATAGTAAGATGTCGGTGAATTGTATTTGTCAATCATAGGTTATTATTGAAATTTTATAGGTGAATGGTATTGAAATTGTGCTTCAGCACAAACTTTAATGTTCAAATAACGCACCCGAAAATCTAGCCACACTAGACAATCTAGTAACATGAATTGTTATGTGAATTTAAGTAAACGACGTTGTCTTGCGAATCTATTTACAATTGATTCAGCCAATACACGGTGAGCCACATTACAGTCCTGTGAACAATTTTTTTACCAATTGATGTGAATGTAGCAGCAAGAGATTTTTGAATGTGATTACTTGATTCGATATTCTTCAATGTTCTTATGTCTAAATTTCTTCTAACAGTTGCCATACTCCTAGATTTAATCAAAGCTAAGAACGATTGACATTTACCGGCTTCATATTTTTTTATCAAAATATTGTTTCATTATTTCAGAACAATGATGAAGGATAGTGCGTTTAGGTACCTTATCTTCCATGGAAGTCAATTCACTCTCGTCCACTTGTATGCGTTTAGGAGTTCTCTTTCGCGTTGATGCAATGTTTTTTGTCATTTGAAATCCTGGAGTGACGTTTACATCCACTACAAGATGACAATTTCGATTAGGATATTGAACCACCTCGCATGGTTGTTGTGGAGCCACATTTTCATCATCAAGAACATAATGATTGAACTCTTCACAAAATTGTCCGCTTAATAATGCACCAATATTTTCATCTTCCCCATAACCAGCTTCCATTAACGTTGCATTATCTGCCTCAACCTCTACGCCAGGTATCTATGCTTTTCCCTGAGATGTTGAGGCACAAGTATTTGATGCAAAGTGTTGTGTTCCATCCAATGAACTCGATACTTAAATGTGGACCACTGGAGAATGAATGGTATTGTCCACTATCAAATTCCTTCGCTTTGACTCTTCCTCTGGGGTATCCAACATTGTGTTTTCTAGTTGAGTGGGAATGGGAAGTATTTTCTCATCGATTGATTGCTGACGATTTCTTGATTCTTCCCTCTCTTTTTTCAGCTTCTTCCGATGTAAGCACATTCCTTGCTAATTTTCGACCTCTATTACATACATCCCCCATTGAAATCCACCCAAACTTGTAAACTACCTATTGATTTGTGTAATAAATGATGAAATGATAGGTTGAATAGTTCTCTATGCAAGGTTTCAGAGGAATTATGTCTTTTACTACAGTAAAATTGGCCCATGACCCGCAACCCAACAGTTTTTATAAAACACATATCGCATATGCGATATAACACATGTTTGTTTTAACGCATATGCATTATATTGTACATGCATTATGGTTACAATGGTTTACCCCTAACGGTTGCTATGTAAAACATGATTATAATATTGCATATGCGATATAACACACATGTGATATATCACATATGTGATATGTCACATGTGTGATGTAGTGCATATGACATAGGAGAAATTAAAATTACATTGATTAAGCTAAAAGAGGGGGGGGGTAGTCAAAGGAGGGAGAGAAAGGTGTAGAGGGAATCATGGGAGGGACGGATGGGTAGGGGAGAGATATGGGGGGGATGAAGGGAGGATAAATATAAGGGGAAGGGAGGGATGGGTAGGGGAGATATATGACAGGGGGAATGAAGGGAGGAGAAATATTAAGTGGGAGGGAGGGAGGGATGGGGGGGTAAGAGATATAGGGGGAATGGGAGAGGGATAAATATATATATATAGGAGGGAGGGATGATTGGGTGCAACAAATATATAGGATACTGGATGGAGGGACAAATGGGGGGGTTTTTAAAGAGTGAGAGGGAGGAGACGGATAGATGGAGGGAGTGGTTGTATAGAGATAGGTATAGAGTGAGTGAGCTAGAGAGACAAATGGGGAGGGGGGATTAAAGAGAGAGAGAGAGAGAGAGAGAGAGAGAGAGAGAGAGAGAGTGATGGATGGAGGGATGGTTAGAGGGTGAGAGAGTGGGATACTAACAGTGAGAGAGGAGGGATTTAGGGAAATGAAGGATGGTTACACCAAGGGATAGAGATGAGGGATTGTGTGTGTGTGAGAGATAGAGAGATAGAGAGAGGGAAAGATAGAGAGAGATGGATAGAGGGTGTGTGGATGTGTTTGAGAGAGACAAAGGGGGAAGGTTGGTTATAGAGGGAGAGGGGGTGTGGTTTTCAAAGACCAAGAGGTGTGTAAGTTTGTTTGAGGGGGGTGTGGTGAGATAAGGAAGNGGAAGAGAGGGAGGGAGGGGGAGAGAGGAAGAGAGGGAGGGAATGGGGTGAGAGAGAGGGTTGAGGGATGGTTATAGATGCAGAGGGATAGTGAAGGAGAGAAATAGTGATGGTTAGATAGAGAGGGATGGAGAGAGGGTGTGTGGATGTGTGTGCGAGAGACAAAGGGGGAAGAGGTTGGTTATAGAAGGAGAGAGGATGTGTTTTTTCAAGACCAAGAGGTGTGTAAGTTTGTTTGAGGTGGGAGTGGCGAGATAAGGAAGTTTGGTTATTAAGCTCCTTAGTCCATTTTAGTTTGGTTCAAAAATCCTATTAAATCTCCCATGCATGCTTCTAATAATTGGAGGACTACCAATTGAGTTGTTCTTGTGCTCAGTGATAGTTTAGCTTAGAAGGTTGGAATTGGTTCTTAGTTTAGGATCAGATTAGATGATGTTATGGGTTGTAGCAATATAATACTTGTGATGAATGAATTCTCTTTTTTCTTACATAGTTATAATATTTTCATTCTAACTTAGATTGCTGACGAAGATCCCTCTTTAACCTGGAAATGTGGATGTAAGACCAGCTTCACTTAATAGGTCGATTGAAAGATCAATTGAATTATTTCTTTTAGAGATAAAATTCAAATAAGTTTAGTTAAACTAAGATCCAAATGTTTTGATCATGACTCTAAATAAGAATTTAGAAGCCTATACATTGTATCTAGACTATCAAAAGCTTATGAATGTGGAGGATTTGGAAGATTGATGGCGGTGGGAAATGATTTGGAGAATTAAATATCCAAAAAGTCTAAAATTCTCATCTGGCTTGCTCTCACCTCAAAAGTCTTGACTAAAGATCTCTATCAAAAGAAAAATAGTGAAGGTCCTGGAATATGTTATATTTGTTGGCAAGGAGGAGAAGACATATCCCACATCTTCATGAAATGTCCATTTTCCCTTCAATTTTGTAATAAGATAGAATGTTGGTTAGGAAAGAAGGATATTTGGCAGTACAAGTCTGTGGAGGTAGGCCTAAAAATAACGATTTTCATGAGAATATCTAAACAATTATAGAGCAATTACTTTCCTAACTAGTTGGAATCTTTGGAATTCTAGGAATGTTATGTCTTTTGAGAATTGTCCCTCCCATTCTACACAGGTTTCCACTGCTATGTGCTCTTTGAATAAACACTTGAAGGAAGAGTCGAAGATTAAGACCAATCGATATAAAATGCATATGCATTATAACTCATATGAATTTTGTATCGCATATGCATTATAACACATATATGTTTCTTATCGCATATGTGGTTTGTAAAATTTAAAATTTCGGTGATAATAAGGCATGGCATCATGTTCAGAAATAGCTTCGGACTACCGACCTTATTGGCTAGGACAAATAAACCAGGGCTATTGCATGTATTTCAGAACTCTGTGAATATGCTCAGTTTCGATGGCGTTTTTTGCTATGACAAACACAATATTTTTTTAATGAAAATATACAATATTGTAGAATACGATCTTACGATTCTGAATATGTATTTTTTTCCTACAGATGTATGTTTTATTATTTATTATTAATTTTCTAAATGACACATGTCAGTTTTTAAAAATAGATACATCCATTGTTTTTTATATAACTTTTGATTGCCTTCACCATTTCACAAGAAAACTATATGGTACACTAGACGAGAGTGAGCTCTACAATCTTATATATAGAAATCAAGAATTTTATTAAGTTTAGCCCCTAAAGTGTTGAACCCGCACAGAACGTTATCGTTTCAAGGTTTTCATACTTCAATAATTAATAATAAAAATAATACTACATGATTTTTTTTGAAAAAATAGTGTTGCACTAGTACCATATGTCCTTTATTTGTCTGCAAAATTTTATCCAAAAATGACATCATTTACCTCATATAGCGTTGCACCTGCACAAACATATATGTTATGATGTGCTGAAAATTTGAAAACCCAATTTAAGGGAAACTAATTTTATAATCATTCACACAAATTTTATATAGATAAAAGTTATATATTATAAAATCTTATTCAATTTCTTTACTTCATCTTCAAATCGATTAAGGAAGTACCTCTAATTGTCACCTAAAGTCAGAGGTTCCATATTTTTTCAGTGTTATGTGGCATCTAAAGTGCCTTTAAAGGAGTCCATGATTGTGCATCAGCCCTTGGGTTTAAGTTTTATTTTTTATTTTATAGGCGGACATGGATTTTTTTTAACTACTTTTCATAATTTTTTATTTTATAAGGAGCTGTGATTTTTTTATTAAACATAACCTCACCTTATAAAATTACTACCTCAAAAACATAACCTTATAAAATTATTATTGTGTGACTTTCACAATTTTGACATAACATGGATTGAAGTCAACCTTGGATTGAAATCAACCTCTTCAAAGTCAACTATGGATTGAAGTTAAATCTATATTGAATTCAACTATGGATTGAAGTCAACCTTGGATGGAATTCAACCTTGCTTAAAAGTCTACTATGGATTGAAGTCAACCTTTCTTAAAAGTCAATTATGGATAGAAGTCAACCTTTCTTAAAAGTCGGATGTGGGTTAAAGTCAACCATGGTTTGAAATGAAGCAACCACTTTGAATTTGGTTGTGAATTGAAGACAATCATGGTCCGAAGTCAACATTGGATTGAAGTCATTAATGTTAATATTATTAATGGATTGAATTCAACCATTGGACTAAAGTCAACCTTGGAGTGAAATCAACCTTGGATTGAATTCAACTATGAATCAAAAACCAATCTTGGATTAAAGGCAACCTTGCTTATAATTCAACTATGGATTAAAGACAAATATGATGGATTAAGGTCAAATTTTATTTCTCTAATATGCATCATTGAAAACTCTTGTACAATTATTTACAAACTTACTCTTAAGAGTTATCTAATAATAATTATTTCAAATTAACTATTATAAAAAATAATTGATAGTTGAAATATAAATAACTAACACTTAACTTGTGACTTATGGCTATTCACCAACCTGTCAATATTCACAAAGCACAAGATGTGCTTATATAAAATAAATCAATATTCACAAAGCACATGATGTGCTTATTTAAAATAAATCATATATACATATAAATGACACTTGATAAGTTGTAATCGTTTGAAATGGACCAGTTATATACAACATACGAATGTGGTTTTTCCAAAAGGCAATTTACGAGCACTCAAAGGAGGAACCTTCCATTTTCTTTACTTTATTTTGTTGCCTAGGTTTGGCTTTCTCTTAGCGGATTATTGAAGCAGACGTGCCTTGAGGCACGATTCATGTGCAACTGAGGCGAAGGAAGGGTGGAACAATTCCCATTCAAGAAATCTGCCCATGCACAAGTAGGCAATCTATGAGTAGCAGCAGTATAGCTTACTACAATTTTCATGGTTAAGAAAGTGCTCTTATTAGATTGCAAAAACAATTTAGGTTGAAAAAAAACTAAAGGATTAGGTTAGTCATTGATGAGTTATTTAATTAAAAGAGTATTTAAATTTTAAAAATAATTTATGTTTAAAAGGAAAAAAAAATTAGAATAGTAGTTTGAGAGTTTTCTTTTAGTTTTTTAATAATAATAGAGTATATGATGTTAGACCACTTAAAAACTGATTTTTTATTTTTAAATATAATATTTTTAGAAGTTTTTAGAAGATATTAAATGAATTGAGAAACTTGATTTGATAGATAAAGGCATAAATATATATTAGCGAATTGATATACTGGGAAGTTATATATTTTGGATTGAATTTTTGTTCTTGTTAAATAGATTTAATCATTATTAATATTATATATTACCCAATTGATATAATAATATTGGGGGGTTAGATATTTTGGATTGAATTTTTCTCCTTGTTAAATAGATTTAATCATTACTAATATTCTTTGATGGTTTGCAGATATTTTTTTTTAATGCTTTTGTCAAGTATAAAAAGTTTCTAATTTCACTTTATTTCCAATAATAATGTCTTGCCCTATTTTTTTTTAAATAGCAAACAATGATCTTTCACAAGTAAAAAAATAGTATTTTTCAACTTGAATTTTTCTATTTTCTTTATCTCCTTTCTACGCTTTAAGTCTATATGATTCTGACCTCCACAACGCCTCAAAGAATTGGTTTCATTTGTTCTTGCTTAATTATCTTATTATTTCTAAAAAAATTACAAATACCTTTCAATTTTTTCTTTCCATCATGAAATGGTTTGAAACTCCTTCATTACCTTCAAACTTTCTAGAAAATGATTTGTTTACAAAATGATTTGTTCTTAATTGCATATGGATGCCTTTTATAATGTATACTTCTTTAATGAGTTCGAGATTCTCCATCTAATATTGATTGACAAAATTAATCAAATTTAAATTTAGATTTACAAAATTAATCAATTTGAAACTTACTTTCTACCTATATCTTTTGAATGAACTAGATTCAACAATTTATTTTCTATGCACAATACATTAACAAGATCAACATCAACTTTTCTACTATCTATGCACAATACATTAACAAGATCAACATCAACTTTTCATCAACATCAACTTTTCTACTGATTCTCCATATCTACTTTTGATTCTCCATATCTACTTTTATCTATCATTTTGTCGAGGTTTTTGTGAACAATCCTTCACAATGTTTTTCCTTAGAGTGCATTCTTTGCTGCAAGCTTTCAATCTAAATTTATCTACTTCCATCAAATATGAGTAAAACGTCAAGATTAATAAAGCTTATTATGTTAGAGACAAAACAATCAACTCACAAAAGAATGGATTGGATTAAAAAATCTATCACAACCATCGGAATAACCAACATATAAAACTTCAACAATTCAACACCATTAAGTTATGATACCATGAAAGATTTAAAAAAGTATAAAACATTAAAGAATATTGCAGCAAGGGATAAATTGGAAAAAAAAAAAACAATAACATTGACATTGGAATGTTGGTTTTTGTTCAATTGCGATGATTTAATCAATATTTACATGAGTAGTTCTACTATTATCATAGTTAGTATGCATAGTTCTACTGTCATAGTTAGTATGTAGTCCCATTTCTATTTTTAAGACTAGTTTAAAATACATTAAAAATTTCATCAACGTAACCTTCAAGCTATTGATAATCTTAGTGTTTAATCAATGTGCATGGTAGTTTTATACATCGTGTGAATAAAAATCACTCAACAGGATAAACATATTTTATATGATAAATATGTATCTATCCGAGATTCTAGCAAAGTGCATATAGCAAAACCGCACATCGGAATTGGGAAGGACGAATCTGCCCTATGAAACAATGTAAGACGACATTCAAATCCATTAAGGTGCCAAAACAAATATACACGATAGCATACTTGGACTGCTAATTAAAACACGAAATATAGTGAGTTATATGTGAAGACCATATGAATATATTTTGCTGTATTTTTCAGAGCATACTTTCATATCTGCAAAATATTTTATCTTACCACTCATTCTATCAGTGTATATCTTTGTACAACGAGGGGCAATGCAGTATGTGATGTAATAATGACTATGCTTTTAAGAGTATGTATATATGATGTATTTATGTTTATATATACGTACCTTCCCTAAAAAGATAGGGATGTGTAATCATGATCAATTTGAGTTGAATTGGATTTTGGCTGTTAGAACAAAGTGGGTGTGTGTTTCACTCCATTTCAACACATTCAAAGAGTTCAATATAGTTCATAAAAAGATAAACTAAGACTTTTTATTAAACCTACTATTATATATAACTATGCACATGGGTGGACTATTAAACCAAGACTTTCGGTTAAACCTACTAATATATATAACTATGCACACGGCGCGAAGATTAAACCAAGACTTTCTATTAAACCCACTAATATATATAACTATGCACATGGGTAGATGGTTGTTTTCAAATGGATAATATCTTCATAAACCACCATTATATATACCTATTCATATTTGTGGATGGTTTTTTTTCAAATCGATGCGTAAACTAGATGTATATACATATCGGTGGATGGTTGTTTTCACATTCATAATATCTAGAATATTCTAGACATGTATATATCTATGCATATGCATATAGATGGATCGTTCTTTGTGTATATGGATTTTGCCAAATTAAATTTCCTCCATGAAAGCTGTGTCTCCGGTTTTGAGAAACATTTGTTAGATGAAGATGAAAATTTGTATGCACCATTAAAACCGAGTTAACTTTGCACTATTGTAAAACAGCTTGGTGGGTTCATGGAGAAGGTTCATATATATTACAAGTGTATGTATTGAGAAGGTTAGAGAAATAGGTAATGGACGAAAGATTATTTTAAATGGACGCAACTGTTATTTTAAATCGAGCAATGAAACAAAGTGGAGTATCTAAACAGTTAAGTTAAGCCAAATATTGGTGTCTATTGAAGTTCCATCCACTCTGCCATCAAATTGCTAGAATGATATGAACGCTTAATAGACCATTGGCAGTGACTTACAGCGTTATAGATATAAACTTCTCAGCCTTGACATAACTACTTTGTAGATGGAGAGAGTGCGCAACCGCACACCTGATGTGGATCTCCATGAATGATGAGGTCTCATGTGTAGTTTTGGTTTCAGATGGATATTCATGAATGACGGGACCTTCTGATGGCTATGAAAAAATAATTCTTTTGCTCATTTAAAACGTCCAAAAAGATGAAATGGTCAACCCGTTTAGAGGAAAATTACATGCCAGGCAATCAGGAACATGTTTAAAACCTCCTTACGTTTATTACAGTATTGGCATTCTTGTGAGTGGGCGAGATGGGAATCAAAATCCTTTTAAGATTATTCTTTAAGTTTAATCTTACACAGAATTGTGATCAACCAACAAAAACAATTTAACTTCATATTAAACCATTTCTTATCCAATAAAAACACATTTGAACTTAATAAAAATAAAGAATTTACTGCATAGATAAATGGTGGAATTTACATGCAATCGGTTCTAAAAACATTTAATGAATACTATGAAACGTATGTGTACATATAGAACACTTACATGTAATATAAACATTAAAGGAGTAAGTTAATGTACTTTCTTTGGTGGCTGGCTTTCTTTGAATTGTAATTTTGATTGCAATCTCAGTTCAGTTCTGGTGTAGGTGATGGGAAAAATTGCGGAAATCCCAGTTTTAGTAACTAAACTTGCAATTTTTGATTGCAGAAATGGATTAGCTATCTAAATTACCCAGAAATACCTCAATTATGTAATTTCAACAACCAAAACTGCTTTTTCAAAAACTTTAGCCAGATTTTCGCCCAAAAAAAGCCACCCAAATACTGATGCAAATCGTCTAATGTTACTCCAACATTAAATATCAAAGTCTAAGAGACAAATCTAATTTAGTACCGTCCCATGGCTTCTCATCAATGGCTTCTATCATGGAAGGTATTCCTCCTCCTGGTCTATCTAATTTCTCTTGACTTCTACGCGAACTTGCTTCCTCTGAACAAATAGGGTTGCTCGATACAGGCCATTTGTCCCTCGGAAAACAGCGGTCGAACTTTGAATCCGTTATAACGCGAAGATCATGCGATACCTGAGGTTTAAAACCATATCCACCGCGTACACCCAATGAACCTTTTTTTACTGTGAAAGACGTGCCAGCAGAGATGCTATTTGTTTGTGAATTAGAACTGGAAAGCGGATACGATTGCGGCCAAGTCATTCTCTGTGCTTTTCTAGTAACCTTCGAGCGTTCTAGTTTATGGGCATTTTGGTGTCCTCCCAAGGCTTGAGAACTGTAGAACTTTCTCTCGCAGTAATAGCACGAAAACAAGCGTGATAGTGGATGGTTTTCAGAGGGAACGCAATTACTTTCCGAAACATTTGTGCGAAACTCTGCCTTGTTTCTATTTAGCCCAGAAATTCTCTCCAGGGGTTTGCTAATGGAATCCTGGGAGGGCATTGGGGATGATCGATGTTCAGGTTTTCCAGCAGGGTTACTATGATGGGCATAGCTATCCGCCGTCTGAATTTTGTCGTCATGATCATGAAGAACGCTGCTAAAACCAGAAGGCAATTGATTGCAACTATATAGGCTCAAATCCAATGAGATCTCCGATTTCTGTATTGAACTAACTGGTGAAGAAACAGAAGCAGTTTCCGCGGCCATCTCCGAGGATACAGCCTGATTGAGCATGCTGACTACTGGCTTCATATGTGCCTGCTGATCAAAACTAAGAGCCCCTGCAAACTTGTATAAGCAAAAGCACCAAAGCTAAAATAGGCTACTTATAATAGAATTACAACTTGTAGTAATGTGAGGAACCCTAGAGTAGCGTAGCTTCCAAGTTAAGTTCATTGTACAGGAGACGTCTTATAGATGCAATGAAACTCGAGTTTTGTCTATTGTGGACTCTTCTTTATCTTGTGGAGCGGATTATGTAATTCATCTTCTAGGAAGCACCACCCACGAAATTACCCGGAACAAAATATTTGCATTGAATTGACCGAGGAGAATAGGTGCCTGCCCTATTCAACTTTTAGATGATGAGCTTATCTCAATTTGCTGGTTCTTTCCCTCCAACGACCAAGGAACACTAGAGTCATGGCCCGCTTAGGCCAACGCTCACCAATGGACTCTGAGAATTTATTATCATGAAGCAACAACGGGCAAATACGGTCAAAACGTTCTCTCTCGTAGGTTCGTTTTCTTTGGTAGCCAGCCCCAAGTCGGCGATCTGACGCTTGCGTGAAAAACATGGTGATATTTCCAAAAAGAAACACCCTTAGTCGCGGTATCTTAAAAATAATAACAACCTTCATGGCATGAAACATATCTGATTCGCTGTAATATCCCACTGCCAAAACATGTTCTTGTGCGAACAAGGACATTGACAATCTAATAGTTGCAAGGGCGATAGAGAAATGGGCGAGTTTCGAAACAAAGAAAGTTTTTTTTGTTCAGAAGAAAAAATACCAGATTTTGTTATTCTATTGAATCATAGATCATCATATACAATCGATCAAGTGATCATTTTGCTTGTAGAAGCTCAATCAATGAAGTATTCCTCTTTACCGAGACAATTTCCTGTCATCAAGACATAGTTGTTGAAGCACAAGCTTGTTGTATAATCAGGGTTTATCATCACTCCTATATAAATAGGTCAGATATTTATCATTCCGAGAAAGAGTCAGAAAACAACAAAGATCGTGAGCATAATAGATAACTGAGCGTCTCTATATGTAATTACTGTGATCCCAATCAAAAAAATAAAAGTGTGCTTAAAGAATAGAGCACAGCACATCTAAAATATCATTCAGGACTTCTTTGAATTCCCCATAACCTGAGTCTAAAAGGAGAGCCTTTTTAGAGAGACTAGCAGCAATCTGGTTATGTTCACGATAAGTGTGTTTCATGATCACTCCCGGAAATATTTGCAGAAGATCTTTTATATCATCACACCAGTGACTCAGATAAGGCAGGTTCAAATTGCTTTTGCCAGTGGCCCATTGTATGATGACAAGGGAGTCACCATAGATAGAGAGAAGAGGAATACCCATGATCTTTGAAACTGTAAGGAGGGCCCATAAAGCCATCATCTTAGATTTTGTATTTGTACATTTGCCACATCCCATGGCGAACTGAATACTAGGAGAGCTGCTTAATAGTAATACAAAACCTACACCCCCTTTGTTCTTGGCGGCTGCACCATCAAAAAATCCACATGGATAGTATATCATAGGAGGCATATCAATAATTCTTTTCTTAAGCTTCTTAACAGGCACTGAGAAGGTATAGTAGAGCACTTCAGCTTATTGTAGGGCCCCATATACAGTTGGAGTAAATCCTTCAAAAATACACCTGTTCCGTTGTTTCCAGACTGTCCAGAGGACGAAAAAAGGCAGATATAGATATGCATCATCCATGGTATGTACTCGTAACCAACAGTGTAGGTACTGTCGAACAGAAAAGCCCACAGAGGTCTTATGAAGAGACCGAGTGCCAAAATGATCAAATACAGCTTGAAAGACATTCTTTGTATAATTGCAGTCCATGAACAGATGCTGAGCCGATTCCTCATTTTTTTGCAAAGAATGCAGAGACTGGGTCCTTGAAAGCCCCTTTTTTGAGCTGGTCCCAGGTTAATACCCTGTGATTTGATAGGAGCCATATAAAGCATCGTAACTTCTCAGGAATTTTGAGTTTCCATAGAGTCCGACGGAGAGGTTGAGCTTCACAATGAGAAACCAAATAGTGATTTTCCACACAGTCATATGCTAACGCTGCCGTTATTGGGCCTGTGAAATTCTTATATGACCAAAACAAACAGTCTGGGTTTGATCCGAGTCTTATTCTCCCTTGTTCCATCCCACTGATATAATCATTCCAAATATTATACCAATCACCGCCTAAATCCAAGTCAGAGGCAGTGAGCTAGTAAGAAGGAGCTTCCTGGGAGTAGTTCCTGGCACGTGCCAGCGAAGTTATACCATAATCTTCCAAATAGTCACAAAGGTCCCTTGGCAGAGTATAACTTGTATCCAATCTTGCAATCGGATCCAGGCTGACTTTAGTGTTAAAGCCATCACCTACCATCCAAATTAATCCACATACAAGCCAGGAGATAAGATTAATGAAGCCTTTCCAAATAATGGATACACCCGTGACTGAGAAATCCTTCCTACGAATCCAAGACAGCACTGTGTTCTTCTTTAAATATTTTTCCGTAATTATCTTGAACCAGAGACCATTACCGCATAGAACTTGCCAGAATGATTTGATTCTTAGTGATATACTGAACCATTCAAGATTTTTTATTCCCCATCCCCCGAGAGAAGTGGGTTTGGATAAGGATGTCTAGTCAGCGAGATGAAATTTTTTCTTATTTCCTTTTGTGCCCCATAGGAAGTCAAATATCAGACTTTTCAGTTTCCCCAGGATGGTTTTTGGGATGGGGACTAATGCCATCCAAAACATCGGTATGCTAGTAAGTACTGCTCTGATAAGTACCAGCCTCCCCGCCAAAGAAAGAAGTCTAAAGGACCAGTGAGAAATCCTTTTTTCAAATTTTTTTATGAGCCATAACCAGTCTTTTACAAGGTAGCCCGAGGGTTTAATAAAATATCCAAGATAATTAAACCCAGAGGTCATGGGCTGGGTCTTGAAAGGCAAAGTATGAGTGATTCTGGTAATCATTCCATCATCTAAATTGTTGCAGAGGAAACATGACTTTTCAGAGTTTATAAGCATTCCAGAAGCTTCGCAAAAGATGTCCAGAAGGACCTTGAGAGCTATCCATTCTTCAAAGGTACCAATCCCAAATAGTATCACATCATCTACAAAAAGTAGGTGTGTGAGAGAGAGCTCTTTGGAAATTTTGATTCCTTTTACCTTTCCATGTTTGTGGGAATCCTCAATAAGAAGACTGAGACCTTCAATCACTAAGATGAAGAGGAGAGGTGAGAGAGGGCATCCTTGCCTGATGCCCCGAGAAGCCGTGAAGAAATGAGTGGGGGAGCCATTGAAAAGTAGTGCAAAATTTACCGAGGTTATGCAGCCCATAATCTAGTTAACGCCTTCCAGAGGCATGCCAATTTGCAGAAGGATGAGCCTGATAAATGACCAATTTACTCTGTCAAAGGCTTTTGTGAGATCAAGCTTAAGGACAAGAGCACTTTTGTTTCTAGATCTGACATAGTGAAGGGCTTCTTGTGTAATGGCAATAGGCTCCGTAATCTGTAGGTTTGAAGAGGAACCCGAACTGCTGGGGGGAAATAGAAAGATCTAGAAAAGGCTTTAGACGCAGCGCTGCAACCTTGGCTATAAGCTTGTAAATCAAATTGCAGAGGGAAATAGGTCAAAAATCAGCGAAGGTTGTAGGTTTGTCATTTTTGGGAATCGAAGTGATGTAGGTCGAGTTAAGAGAGGGAAGGACTCTCCCTGCCAAACGTGCATCTTCCACAAGATTCACCGGCTCTTCCCCCAAAAGGTCAAAAAAGGCTAGAAAGAACTCTACAGGAAACCCATCGGGCCCAGGCGATTTGTCCTTTTTAAAATACTTGAGTGCCCTTTCTATTTCAATTAATGTGACCTTGGACGTAAAGTTAGACAGATCCTCTTGAGAAATGTAGGAAGGGAAGAGGCTGATGATTTTCATCTGAGAAGAGATGGAGGTAAGGTTATCATCACTGAAAATCTTTTTGAAATGTCTAACTCCCAAATCCTTCAAGTCTTGATTATTGTCAATCAAATTACCTCTCTCATCCTCTAGACCCTAGATCGCGTTGTGGTTTTTCCTAGCAGTGGCCACCGAATGGAAGAATTTGGTGTTAGAGTCACCCAGTGTAGCCCAAATCATCCTGCTCTTTAGTTTGGCAGTGAGGATCTCATGATCCCTCAACTTCTTGAGCTCAGATTGAAGAGAGTTTAAAGTGGTGTGTGACTCACAGGAAAGAATGCCCGCAGGGGAAGAAGAGAGGAGATTATTAATTTCTGACTCTAATAGGAAGCTTTTATCCTTTATCTCGATGGACTTTTGATGAGTCCAGTATTTGATCTTCTTCTTTAGATATCTGAGCTTTCTGGAGAAAGACTCCATTCCAGAATAGGCAGAGTCCTGAGGAAGGAGAGGCCACTCTTTCCTAATCATCTTTGTAAAATCATCAAAAGCTAACCAAGAGTGATTGAACTTAAAGGGAAAGATACATGGCTTAGTAGACTCCCTCCATTCTAGGACAACCGGATAGTGGTCTGAAATAGCTGAAGGCAATGTCCAAGCCATGTATAATGGCAGTTGGTCTAACAAGTTTGTGGAAAGAAAGAACCTATTGAGGCGCTTGCTTATGCCATCATCACCCGAGCGGCCGTTACGCCAAGTAGGTCCCGTAGTATCCCGTGCAATATCGACAAGCTGATGGGAGGAGAACAGATGGGTGAAAAAGGGGCCAAGAGGGTCTGGAAGGGCCTTTTTGCCCCAAACTTCAGAACAGTTTAAGGTGAGGTTGAGGTCCCCTGCCAAAATCAGGTTAGGTTGATTGAGTAAGCCCCCTTTGACAGCCAAGTCCCAGAAGTTCTCCCTATTGTTATAGGGCCCATAACAGTTGAGCAGAGAGAAAATCTGAGAAGAGCCCCGAACCTAAGCCTTAAGAAGGATCCCTGGTACAGTTTTAAAGGATTTTACTCTAAAGCAACGTGGGTTCCAGGCTGCAAGTAAACCACAGGAGAGGCCTGTGGAGCTTACTACACAATATTCCCATCCCGGATGCAGCTTAGAGAAAGACAAAATGGCAGGATGTGAGCAGGTCATGGTTTCTTGAAGAAAGATATGATCTGGTGCAAGGGAGACCACGAGGTTCCGAAGGCTTTTGTGTTTAGCCAAGCCTCCAAGGCCACGGATATTAAAGGAGAGGATCTTCATTAGGTATCCGAAGACTCAGGTGTCATAGCTCTAAGGGCCCGAGAGGATGAGGACTGAGCATTGCATGCAGCAATCTTTAATCTAGTGGAGAGAGGTGTATACGAGGGGGGAAGAGGAAAGGTGTCAGAAGAGGAGATCAAGGGTTTCTTTGATCTTCTCCTTATTGTAACATTCTAGAAGCGT
This sequence comes from Pseudotsuga menziesii, assembly GCA_001517045.1. NCBI lineage: Eukaryota > Viridiplantae > Streptophyta > Pinopsida > Pinales > Pinaceae > Pseudotsuga > Pseudotsuga menziesii. Next base: position 267,495 of record LPNX010440170.1, read on the forward strand.
ATGGAGTCCAAGGGAAGGACAGAGGGGGAACGTGGAGTTTTGTCAGAGAAGATTTCCAGTGAAGATTGCAGAGAAGGATCAGCAAAGGATGGAGTGGAAGTCGGGCTGCAGGGTGGTGATGTAGCAGAGGAGATTCTGGGACCCGGTAGTGGAGGGAAATCTGCTTCCGTAAAGAGTGAGGGTAAAACTGGAGAAGGAAGAGCTTCAGTTAAAAGAGGCCTCGCAGGGGTTGTTAAGAGCTCTTCTAAGGGTTGGGAAGAAGGGAGAGCTTCTGTCAAAGTGGACAACCCTGGGGGAGCCTCCTCTGTGGAAGGGAGAGGAGTCGGTTCAGAGGGTGAATCCGGTTCCAAGAAAGTTTGTTTATGGAAGAGTTAATCATTGTATAACTATGACTTTGTACAAAAATCTATGTCAGATTCATGATGAATTAGAAGAAATAGATTTGTCATCTTATTCAATTACTAAATCATATGGTCCACCTGCAGCATCAAGTTTGATCCAAGAAATACATATCAAAAGATAGAATATGTAATTTCGTTGTGCTGGAGGTGAAGTTGTGAACATGACCGACTTCTTCGAGATATCGGCGCCTCCACATTTTGACGAAACGTGAGGAAAAATGTTCAGGGTATGATTCATATTTTTAGACCACATCATTGTCACGACTCTTAATAATAGCAAATAGCAGACTGACCAATACGCTCGCTTTGAGCTCGTCAGACACTTTGAGATGGTGAAAATTAACTAACTTGTTGTTTAGATTTTAATGTGATGGCGCTGCATAAAGCTTCTTGGATTTCAATCCAATTTCATGTTGTGTAGCCGTCATTGATATGGCTGTTTTAATATTGTCCACTTAAAACACCACTTCATGTAAATATAATTAAATTTCAGACAATCTACTTTCAATTGTAGTTTACCTTTTACCTAAGCTTTAGGGGCTTGTTAACAAGTCATAGTTCACTTGAAGGTTTCTCAAAATCTTTTGCGCACAACCCTACTTAATAACATTTAAATGGACATATTATTTTTAATAACATTTTATTATTTTTATCATTTTTAAAAAGAGAGATGTGTCAATTTTAAAACGAGCATAAAAAGAGTTGTACATCTCTTCCCTACTCTCCTCTACTTACTTTTACTCTTCCCTACTTACTTTTAGAATATTCCTACTCTTATAAATCATATAAAGTTTGTGTAAGCATTGATATGACTCAAGTGATACATTGGGTGTACTTAATTGCTATATATATATTTTTTAACAGAAACTAAGAAAGGTTTTTTATAAAACAGGCTGTGCATAGCTATTCATTACAAAGAATAAAGTGGGAACATAGAGTTCTTGCAGTTCAAAAATGCTGCATACAAAACTGGTCCAAGGAGATGACCAAAAAACTCCACAGAGGGAATTTGCAAAACAACTAGTGCCTGGGGTAGTGTATACCCTTATAAACTGACTACAAAGCAAAAGACAATAAAACATATTAACATTTTTAAGAGAGAACCAATTAAGGATTGCCTCTGGGCTTCATGGGCTGAACCACTGATTCCTCCTCCATGGGGTGCGCTGCAGTTGCAGGGGATTCATTTGCCTTGCTACACTGGTTCATATTGATCAGGGGTTGGAGATCTTCCTGAATTCTATCGACCTTACCCATCATCTCCCTGAGGTTGCTCTCGTTGTTGTCGATCCTTGCATCATGGTTGTTGATTTGCAGAGATGTATAACTTACCACTTCCCCCATGCTCTTGATCTCCTGTGTTATTTCCTTATTATCCATTATGCCTTTCTCCATCATCTCATAGAGACGCCTAAGATTCTTCTTTACGTCTATAATGCCAGCGTTTTTGTTAGCCTAAGATATGCTGCCGTTTCTTGGAAAAATATCGATATGGGCGAAGTTGCTATGCAAAGCTCCGACTGAACCTGCTATCACACAAGCCTGATTCTCTGCGGAGAGGCCACTAAGGATATACTTTAGCACTTTAAGCTCCTGCTGGAGGGAGGCACCCTCCTTGCTTCGGCAGGATAAAGTGGCCACTACACCTTCCTTCCACCCTGAACAGTGACAGCCCAAAATCGTGTTTTTCTCAGCAGTGAGGGACTGAGCGTCGGACAGGAGACTAGGGCTAGAATCAATGCTTGCAAACCACAGCGAAGAGCTTGTAAGGGTGCTACAAGAGCAAGAGGAGAAGGCAGCGAGGGCAAGCCTTTCCTTCACGAAAGTCCTGGTGAGAGGGAGAGCTTCCCATGGAATTTCCTGCAACCACCCTTCGTCTACGCCTGCTATTGCATCCAATAGAATGCGCTCCGGAGGAATCACATGATGGACAGAGCCAAGAGAAGGAGAGAAATGAGATTGCAGGCAGCTTGTAGGAGAGCGATAAGACTTGGAGCATGTGAGGGGAGGGGGCAATTAACCCGGAGGAGGTGAGCCATAAATCCTGCGTTGTCCGAGAAAGGATGCAGGCTGAGTGAGATCCACGCGGCGGGGATATGTGTATATGCAGGACAACACATTAAGTGAGAAGACCCCTCGGGAAGGAGTACGAGGTGGGAGCTAGCTATGGGAGGAGGGCGCGAGGCGGTGTGATGAAGAAGAAGGGTGAAGGGAGGGATGAGGGAGAAGGGTAAGGAAAGAGCTAGGGAAAGAAATAAGGAGGAGATGGAGGGAAAAGGGGAGGGGGAGAAGGAAGGAAAAAAGATGGAGGGATAAGGTGAATGGAGGGGGAGTTCTTCTAGAAAACCTTTAGGGGAAACAAAAGACACTTCAAGGAGTGGAGAGAGGGAAGACCACTTGCCTTGAGAGAGGAAAGAGTAAGCCCGACAAGCCATTAGGGAATGAATTTGGCGTAAGGGGCTTTTCCGTTAAGACTGAAATGGCCTTGAGGTAGGGAGGCCCCCATGTTTGCCAAGGCATCCGTTGCTGAGTTATTGTTGCGAAGAATGTGGAATAGCTCATAGGATTTAGACATGAGTGGCTTAGCTTTATCATACAAACGACGACAATTAATTGAACCAGAGGTGTATCCATTAATCATCTTGAAAATAACATGCCGAGAGTCTTCGAAGATCGCTATCTTGTGGAGGTCTTTATTGACTAAGGATTGTAGTCCCTGTAGGAGCGCCAACCACTCGGCCTCGTTGTTGGTCCCGTGTCCAAGGGCCCCAGCGAAGGTTTGTTCAACATGTCCTTTGGGATCCAAGAGGATCCCCTGCACCTGCCACCCTTACTTAATTGCTATATTATATTAATAAGAATAATTTAGTTTTGGATGAGGTGTAGTTAATTGTTATAATTATAATAATAGTTTAGTTTTGGATTATAGTTAAATTGTTTTATGAATAATAATCATCGGGTAAATTGAGAGATGAGATGCTTTGTTAATTAGGTACTAAAAGTCCAATGTCTTTGACTTTTAATTTGTTTTGTTTTTTAAGGTTTATGAGGTCTGGTTAAATATATTTTTTTAATTTTTAATAAAAAAATATTTCCATCGCTTCCCAATATCATTATATTTAACCAAAGTAGGTATGAGATGCTTTATTAATCAAAGTAGGTACTAAAAGTCCAATGTCTTTGACTTTTAATTTGTTTTGTTACTTTTAATTTGTTTTGTTTTTTAAGATTTATGAAGTCTGGTTAAATATATTTTTTTAACTTTTAATAAAAAAATATTTCCATCGCTTCCCAATATCATTATATCACGTCATGCCGATGGGCATTATTGTTTTGGCGCGAGCGATTTATTTTTTAGTTATTCGTTAGAAATGGCACATGATTAAAAATACAAATTTATAACAAATAAAAAAATAATTATTATTGTACATCCAATAGTCAATGCTTTGTTGTAATCAATGTGCTGTTTTCAAAGGAACTGAGCATGGTTACGTCTTTTATAGTTTTCAACCCTGCAAAGCTCCATGAACTATCTTCTAGGGAAGGGAGCTTTATCTGGCAATAAGCATTAATACTTTTCAACCTCAACGTTTACATCGATCGGAAGAGTCACACTAACGATCACGCTACTTTGAAATAAACATGTACTTACATGTGGTTGGTAAGAGGCTTGGTCTTCCTCATCTTCTCATCCTCATTTTGAGATGCATGGGTAACACATGCAATACTATCACTGAACTTTGAATTGCCTCTAAACATGCAGTCCTACCACTGACTTGTGAACGGTTAGTTCTGTTGATTTCAATTGTGAATGCTTATTTTTATTGATTTCTTGGTGTATCCTTATTTCTATTGATTTCAATTGTGAATGTTTCTTTCTCTTTATTTTCTTGGTGTACATTCTTATTTCTATTGATTTTGTTGGTTTAGTTAGATGTTTTACGTGGTGTACGCAACATTGCTCAAGGGTGCCTTGGTGATCCCTCATCTATGAACGTACACTCAACCTTTGTTGGTATGGTCTCTCGACATGAATGAGAAATCATACTGACCAAAACTTTGTTAAAATGAATGAGAAAGATATCATTCTTGGACTTGGCCAAGCAAATCTCAAAATATTGATTCAAAAACCTAAGGAATCATCATCAATGTTTTTTTGTCTTTCCATAATTACACATACACATACTACACATACACATACAGTTTCCACAAGCTCACAATTGTGTAAAGGTGCAAATGAGCATCCTTTAGACATCTCGCAAGGTGATCTATCCCTCAACATAAGGAGCTCAAATGAAAATGTATGTCCATCTTCGCCAATTTTATTTTCCTTGGATTTTAAAATCAAATCATTGGCTTTCTCAAAGCAGAGAAGAATTCAATTTTATGAATTTTGTGCCTAATTACACCCTTTTTTTGAAAAATGTTATATTTCTTGAATAAAGATATTACTATACAATTTTACATGTCACTATAGTTGCGGTGCTCACTTGAAAGCACAAACCCTTTCCCATATACACATTCTTCATGCAAAGGCATGCTATGAGGGGACCCCGATGAATGTATTCATAGACTTTTTAACTGTCGCTTGTAGCTAAGGGAGCTTCTTATTGTCATTGTCCCTTATGTGTTTGTTACACCTAACAACTTAGTTGAGATCATGCGAATTTTTCCTTTTACTTATGTGTTCAACAACATTGTACATTACTTATAAACAAATAAGTTATCTTAGTGCCGAGGAGAATAAGTTCCCAAAAAAAGTTGATAAGGAGGGGATTCAACCCCTAAGCCTGTCATCTTCTCAATGAGCCTTGTAACAGTTGCAACAATGTTAGCGTTTCTTGGCCTGCTTCTGACCATGGAATTTCAACATTCGAAAAGCTTTACGTCAGAGGGAATTTCAACTCAAAATGAGTCTTTCAACCCTAATTCAAATTCCTTGTCATCATGTGTTAGCCAATGAAATTCCTTTAAATTTGAAATACCGTATAGGTGTTATACAAATTTTAAATATAAATTTGGGGATATGTATTATAAAAAAAAACTACTTTTTTGTTCCTATTTTTGACATATCTCTCTGTATTTTTACTCAAATTTCGATCGGGAGAGCTCCTTGGATGCAAAATCAAATTCCACATCCAAGGAGTACCCACTATGCATACTTTTGATGGACCCCGCTACCCCAAAAACAAGAAATCTTTGAAAAAACGTGATGATGATCACGTTTTTCCAGGTATTTCTTGTTTTTAGGGTAGCGGGGTCCGTCAAAAGTATGCAAAGTGGGTACTCGTTGGATGTGGAATTTGATTCTACATCCAGCAAGCTCTCCCGATTGAAATTTGAGTAAAAACACAGAGAGATATGTCGAAAATACAAACAAAAACAAGAGTTTTTTTCTTTTCTTCTTTCAAAATTAATAAATATTTTTTTAACTATTATTTTCTTTAAGAAGCTCATTTTGAGTTGAAATTTCGAACACTTGAAAACCATGTAACATAGAAGACAATAAACTTCCTTGGATGCAACTACTCATAACGAGTATTCATGGTAAGGTGACAAAAACTCTTGATATGAATTTGAATTCATAAGTATTGCCCTATACAAGAGGAAGTCAAGCTCTCTTCTTTTCATCTTTTCAATCGAATGGAGCCACAAACCAAATTGTGACTTCTACAAAGGTTCCCATCACCCTGTGCAGTCATCCTCTTCTTCATATTCCAGAAGAATATATTTGTTGAAGTATGCATATTATATTCTTCTTTACATATATAATATGCCCTTTCACCGAATTCAAACTATCATGGATCTTTGAATCAATTAACCTTGCAAATAGAGGAAAATATATTTGTTCGCTTTTACACATTATATTTATCTCCACAAATTGAAACCTTAACGGATTCCAGAATTTGTTGTTCCCACTTGGCACTAGTTCTACAAATGTGACAAGTGGAGTGCAAACAATAATGCTACATTTAATCGAGGTGTCCATGTTGCCAATTTTTATGCGTATATTCATATTCCTCGATATTTTGGTCAATGGCCACGTGTTTAAGTGAGTAAATTGTTCTTAATTCATGAATCCACCATCAATGGCTATTGGCTACATGTTTGATTAAATTTTTTTCTTTTAATTGGCAAAGTGTGTCGCAAAAATTGATGATTCTTTAACTTATCCAATTACTTTGATATTCTTTATTAATACACATACATACCATGTAATAGCTTTCAGTATATTTTTTAAATAAGTACAGAGCACTGAGAGATGTGAAGCCATGAACAACTCATTAAGTCACTCTTTCCACGATCAAACATGAAAGAAGGATTCTTCTAAGTAAATCTTCAATAAGGGAATGCACTTTACATAATATAATAAATTTGGGAAATACACTTTATATAATATAATAAATATGTAGTTGAAGCCAAAATGTAAGCATACTTTTTTTCCACTCTCAAAACTATTTTGGTTTATTTATTTAGTTTTTTATCATTAATAGGTAATTGAACTATTTTGGTTTATTTATTTAGTTTTTTATCATTAATAGGTAATTGAAGTTTTGATATAGATTATTAATTTGTTTTGTTTATTAAACTATTTTGGTTTATTTATTTAGTTTTTTTTTATCATTAACAGGTAATTGAGGTTTTGATATAGATTATTAATTTGTTTTGTCTATTAAATATAATTTGTGTAGTTGGGAAGAATGACTTTTTTTTTGGTAAATTCATACACTACAAGAAATGAGGCAATTTAGCCTCACATTAGCACCACTATTTGTAAAGGATTTGGGAAATCCTCAGTTTTCAAATAGTGGTGATAATGTGGGGATACGCAAGTGGTGCTAATATTTATGGTGTAAAAGTGGTGGTTGTAAAAAAGTTGATTTTGGTGTTAAATGGATACATGGAATTCCATGGTGTATGGTGCAAACCACCAAAAACCAATCCTAGGTGGATTGAGATTTTGTGGTGCAAAACACCAAAACCAATCCAACATTGATTGAGATTTTCTGGTGCAAAACACCAAAATTATTATTATTATTATTTAATAAAGACAAACTTAGATATGGTGCAAAACACCATAAAATAACAAGTGGTGCAAAGCACCATAAAATAATAAATAGTGTAAAAAAATATAAAACACATATTATATATATAGAGAGAGAGAGAGGGGGGTGGGGGGGTGAGTATTAAGACAATGTTTGAGAGGACATGGTGGAATCGAACCACCAATCTTCTGCATTATATAATGCAGATGCTCTACCATTGAGCTAGCACCCTGCAACTTACTATACAAGAAGAATATTTGTATGTTTTAGAGTTTTTTTAAAACAATGAGCACAAGAAACTTATTTAACACATGCATATGTAGTTCATGGAGATTGGAGTTATAATACTCATTTGTCTCAAAATCAGAAGATAGTTCCATTGTTCTATATAAGAATTGGGAGAAAGGAGGTGGGCTTGGTCCATGCCAATGAAAGTGGTCAATCAAAGCTTGGGTCTTGGATTGGCCAATCAATCAACACAGATTTCCTACAATCTAAAAACAACCATAATAGGTTGGTATTTGCATGTTGTAACAACACCATCATAACTCTCATCTCATTTAAACTGAACCCTCTTAATACTTTGTAACTAGGGCCTAAATACAAAATCCTCGAAGGATATTTGACTATCAGCCATGAAATTAATGTTTATGATTGAGAGGGGTACACTATCTATTACAACTTGGCATTGAAGTGTAACAAAATGAGGTGGTATTGAAGTGTAACAAAATGAGGTAGTAGAATAAAAGAATAAAAGAAAATGCAAGAAGGGAATTCAAGATAACATGCAGCCTTATTTGCACCTTAAGCACCGATCAGAAAATTCCATCTAAAAGTTCAAATTTTAAAATCTTACTGTTGATTTTGATGAGTCCCACAAGAAGAAACCTGTAAGAAAAATTGGCTCACTCCCTCCAATATAACAAATATAGGAGTTTCCAAAAATAGATTTTCAAGTAGCGCATCCTTTTCTAGAAATATTTGCTAAGACATACAGTGTTAGAATGATGAAAATGGCTATAATATGTAATTACTCAAAAAAAGATTCAAGAGAAAATAGATTTGGTTACTACCTCGCCAATATTTAGAACCTTTAGATTTTGAGTCAACATGTTGTCCAACCCAAACATAGATTTCCTATTGTCAATCCAAAATTATCACATATTCAGTAAATTAATAATTGTAAATTAATATTATAAATTAAATTAATATATCACAAATTATCACATGTTACTCGACAAATTATCACATGTTGTGTTTCTTAAGTGATTGGTTGAAAGTTTATTATAAATATTATAATTTTGAATGTAAATGATATGTTTAATTTAATTAAGTTACAGTGTAAAAGATTTTGTAAACTTAGTAATGAGTGGGTGGCTTTTAATCCATGAAGGAATTGTTGTATTTTCTAACAAAGGTTAATAAAAAGGTGGTTTAATGGTCAACACTTAGGCACGAGGACATAGATCACAATTTGAAAATGGTCTACCCATCTATTTGTTCAGTGTCCTTTTATTCAAATATATGGGGGAATACAGTAATTGGATAAACTTATCGAATCTTTGGAACAAGTCTCACTTTAAATCATGTTTTGAAGTCTAGTTCAATATAGGGGACCTAAAACCTTATATAGTTATCCATTTCCTTATCCTATGGAGGGTCCTGCTAAGCCTGAGTAGTCTGACCTTTGTTGAGAATGTGTTTGCTTACTTTCCAAGTGGATGCTCAAGTGAAGGTGTTTTTTTATTATGTAAAGAACAAAGACGCCCCTAATTTGTCTTGACAGGTTGAGAAATTGCATATTAAGAAAAGTTCTATTTGGGGATTTTATTGGCGGAGCTTTCCATTGTCCAGAAAGATATGTGGCTTAGGAGTTATGTTGTATCTCTCGAACGACCACAATTTTTGTATAAAAGTATGCAATGGTCAAGGTACAAATAATATGGTCGAGCTCTTCACGTTAAAACCTTTGGTGAGAAAAGCTACAAAATTTTGGTGAGGAAAGCTACAGAGTTAGGAGTACACTTTATCCAAGTCTTCATCAACTCATTGTTTATTGTTAAATGGATGATGGATGAGCATATACTTTGAATCTCTATATCTAGGAGTTGCTAATCATTCTTAAAAAAAAATCAAATATTCGATTGGTTCTCTATTGCCATGTCTCTAGGAAACACATTCAATTCACCAACTCTCTTTTTAAGGAAAATTTTCATTAATCCCTAGTTTTGTCTATCTACTTGAATACCGTGGTGAGGAAACAACTGAGTCTTGTCAAGATCTATGGGTTTGACAATTTTTTTGGCGGAGACTCTCACAATTTACCTCAAATCAATCATATACCTCTCATTAACTAAGGAATTCTTCTATAACAGTGATTCATTATTTTGGCCCTTGCAATTCCTTCTATAGAAATGATTCATTATTTTAGGCCCCATGCATAGCTCATGAGTCGTGAGCCCTAAAGAAATGGATACCATGCAATTTTATATTTTCTAATGCTAAACCATGATTTGAGCTAGAAATTCCAATTATAGTACATATGAGGTAATATTGGGCCTTCTACATAGCCCATTGGCCACGAGCAGGCATAATTTAGGGCCTACAACCTTAGTTTCTAGTACAAAACATGAGAAATAACTTGAGAAAAATACACATCGCAAAAATGATAGTAATGCCCCCTATTTGACACATGTAGGCCAAAGGGTGACTTTGTAATGATTATGTGTGGTATTGGACCTTATGCATGGTCTGTAAGTCATAAATATATTTTAGGAAATATGAGATGTTATTCTTCCTTCTCAAACCATGTCTACGTATTTGATTCTCATCCCTTAAGCTCAACACATATGGGATAATGGGACAATGCCAATGCATATCAATTGGGTGATGAGTCAATGTCTAACAACAAGAGGGATTGAATATTATGGAGAAGGCATAATTAATCCATACAATAATATGTCGTAATTAGTCTAAAATATTTTTTTGGGTAATTAACAAGAATTAGTGAGAGCCCTTATACATGATGCACCCTCACAACCATTAAATTATATTGGCCACACATAATGTGCAACCATTAAATATTGAAGGAAACACCATAAAATGAAACCAAAGATGAAAAGAACAAGTGATACACTCTTCTATTGAATGAATAGCCCAACAACACATCACATCTTCAAATATATCCCCATCACAATATTAAGAGGGCCATCAAAATATCAAGAGGGCCATAACATGCCACACTCAATCTACAATTACAACAAAAAGTTCCCCACAACTCAAAGTTTACTCAAGGATTAGGGAGCGTCATAACCTCAACACTAATATCTTATTGGAGTATGAAAACCCTTCAACAAAGTTTATTCTAGCTGCAAAAAATTGGTGATCCCCTTGCATAAAACCTAATCATCCATCAAAAGGAAAAGAGAAAAATAAAAACCTCACATATAAACTGGTCTCTTTATTACTTCCTGCCAATTGATCTTCAACTAAGCTTGTAAGGGATCTCCCACTAATCCAACCAAGACTTTGCAAATGAAACCTCTCTTCCTTTTATAGATCTCTTTTCCAACCATCTTACAATAAAATAATATTAGGTGACTTCTAGATCCATAATTATCTCCAATAAACAATATTAAAATACAAAACAATGCCTAGAAACCTACATCAACCTAGGCACTTCTCATAAAGATGAAAAGATGCACATAATGAATTCTGAGTGGGTCTTGTCACTCCCCATTTTGAAAGGGTGTCCATATGTGATTTTTATCACATTTTCAGGAGGGGGTGGATGGAGATTTGGATGGTCTAATAATGATGTTTGTCGAGACATTTTCATGTGGAACATTCTTGATCCTTGGCACATAGATGAAATAATAACACTTTTGGTATCATCTTTGGTTGAGTGCTCTCGTTTCTTCTCTCATGGCATGTGTGGTGGAATTCTAGTGCCTTATAGAAGTGGTTGTACCCTTCCTCGTGGGTTGGTTATGTATTATCGCACTTGTTCATCAGTTAGATGTCTAGAATATTCTTTTAGATGTTGCAATGGGTTTTTTAGGGCCAAATGCATGATATTTCCCCTAGAATGTCATTCCTGGGGAATCGAGACACATACATATTTTTCAAACCCAAGTAATGGAATTGTCATCCTTAATAACAGGCCAATGATGTCATGTTTGGTTGGTCTCACAAAACCATGTGTAGTTGGTGCAAGCAACCGTCTTAGCCTTGGATGGATAAAATATTTCTTAATGCCCAAGGTTCAGGTTTCTTCCACTAACCATGTTCAAGACCTCAAGGCCCCAAGGCCTAGATATAAATCTCAATGGATACCCTTGCAAAGTCATGCATGGTTATTTGAGGAATCGTGCATGACTCTAGATTCCTCAATGGTTTATTTAGGGACAAAGGCATGGTATTCTTCTCTAGAGCATCATTTCTGAGGTCCTAAGACACCTACATACTTCTCAAAACCACATAATGGTGTTAATATCCTCATTCCTATGGAAATGACACCCTTGAGGGGCCATGCATGGTTGGTTGACGTGATCATTCTAGCCTTGGATGGCTATAAGGTTCCTTTATGTCTAGAGGTTCAAGTCTCCTCCCTTATCCATGTCCAAGGCCCCAAGACATGGATACATAATGGCATGGATATCCATGAAAGGTCATGCATGGTGATCTAGGAATTTTTCATCACTCTAGATGCCCAAATGTTTCTTTAGAGCCACATATATGGTTTTTTTTCCCTAAAACATCATTCCCAAGGCCCTGAGACATGCATATACTACTCAAAAACACATAGTGAAAATTGCATAGTAAATCATAGGCCAAATGATACCCTCGAGAGGCCATGTACTTTTAGTGGAGAAAATCTTCTTAGCCTTAGATGGATAGAAGCATCATTTAGAGCTTGAGATTGAGGTCACCTCCAGTAACCATGTGTAAGGACCCAAGGACACAATACCTATATACATAGTGCCATATATAACCATATGAAGTAATAAATGGTGCTTTTAGGTAGTTCTCATGGATCTATATGCCTCAAGATTTCTTTCAGGACAAAAACATGGTCTTCTTCCATGGAACATAATTCCCAATGGATTAAGACATGTCCATACTACTTGACACCACAAAATGGCAACAACCTCCTCAATCATCGACCAATTATACATATTAGGAGGTTGTGTGTGGTTGTAGTAGCAAACTTCTTACCCTTATATGGCTATAGGATTCCTTCAGGGGAAAAGGTTCAGGTATCCTTAACCATGTTGAAGGCCCCAAGGTCACAAGATATAGATACATATCACAATGGATACCCTTATGAAGTCATGCATGGTGTTGTTTGGAATTATAAGATCGATTATAACCATGTCCATGTCCAAGGCCCTAGTAGCCATACCTAGTGAGCTAAAAAACTACTAATGGCACACATATCTCAATTTGAGGGAAAACATACCATCTGAAGCTATTATATATTGAGACATTATTGGGTGAATCCGTGGACCTGGGTAACACTTTTTGGCAAGCGCATTTTGGCAAAAACAGAAAAACACACCTCGGTTTAGGGCTTGGTAAACCCTCGACCGAGGTCTTAATATCTCGACCGAGGTTTTATCAAGCCCTTGATCGAGGTTTTGTTCAACCCTCGACCGAGGTATTTATTAACCCTCGGTCGAGGTTTTTAAAACCTCGACCGAGGGTTAATAAATACCTCGGTCGAGGGTTTCTTCTTTTGCATATATATGCATAGTGCAAACAACACACTTTTAATGAAATGATCATAAATGAACTTGTAAATATGAATTATTTCAAAATAGAAAAAGTTATAATTAGTTTTTTTCTCTATTTATTAAATCTTATCTTATCCAAATTTTTATTTCAATAATTTTTCTTTTAATTTTGTTGAATTTTTTATGGTTATATACTTGTTTTTTATATTAAATCATTTGCTATCTTTTGTTTTTGTACATAAAAATGAATTATATTAAATATGAAATTTATCAAATTGTAAATTCATGAAAATATATATATGTGAATTATCTAACACTATGGAATTAAAATTTACATGAATATGAAATTTATCAACTATCAAATTGTAAACTATGAAATCTATCAAATTGTAAACTATGCAAATGAAAATCAAATTACATAACTTTGAAATTTATCAAATTGTAAACTATGAAAATGAAAATCAAATTGCATAACTTTGAAATTATACCTATATCAATGGGATTTGCTTCCTCCATCATAGCTTCATTTGGAATTTCTTCTTCTCTCAAGATTGTTCTTTTTCTCCTCTTCCTTTCTTTATCTTTCTCTCTTTTCTCTTCAATTTTATTTTGATTTCTTTCATTTCTTCTTGTTCGACGTTGGTTGCTTCCCATTGTGATTGATCAACAATCCAAATTGATACCTGCAAAACAATCTACAATGCTAAATTTGTATTACAAAACAAACATTTTTTCAAAGAAATTAGGCAATTTTGAAGGATAGAGTTAGCTTAGTATGAATTACGTTTATATAGAGTTTCATCAAAAATTCGGGTGGGAAAGATGGTTGGGTGTGTAGTTGGAGTGTCATTAATGTTTGAATTCACTCCCGGGATTTTGCTCCAAAGGAGTTTACATGACTAGGACCTCGACCGAGCTCATACCTTGGTTGAGGTCTTAATGAAACCTCGACCGAGGGCTTTACAAACCCTCCGTCGAGGGCTTAAGAAAATAGACTTAGCCCACATTCAAACAAATGAAAATTTTTATGTGCCTTGCAGAGGTGTACACCCTGCCATTCCTAGCACATAAC
>LPNX010440170.1:295051-306876 GCA_001517045.1 Pseudotsuga menziesii
GACTGGAGATAATGAATTTGAGAATATGGTTACAGACATGAAAAGTTTCAAATATATCAGCTATGAAATAGTCCCAGGGAAAGAAAGCAAAAAAATACAATTGGTGACATCTCAGGTACATGCATTTATCTATAAATTTATGTTTGAATAGTTGCATTTCATTCCTTACTTACAAAAAAACCTGATATTGAGAACATTTTATGTCAACAGGTACAAGTTAGTGTCTTCGTCAATGAATTTATTGAAAAGACACGTCAATATGTTCAGCATGTCCACTTGGCACGATGAGAGGATGAGAAGTTTAGAATATGCAGAGATACATTTCCTCGTGGTACTATACTTTCAGTTGTTGATTTTGCTGAGAACTACACTCCGCAACCTCAAAATGAGATCCAAAGTCAGTATTATCACTCTGAGCAGGTTTCCTTGATGGTGCATATCACATATAGGCATGGCCCAAATAGTAGTGAAGAGAAAAGAGAAATTGTAAAGGAATATCACTTCTACATAAGTGATGATAGGTGCCATGAATTCCACTATGTACGTCATTGCTTCATCATGTTCTATGATCATTTGAAGGGTAGGAACATACAGATGGATCAGCACTGGATTTGGTCTGATGGATGTGTTGGTCAATTAAAAAAAGCACGCATATTTCATATGGTTGTGTTCATTGCATAAAAACTACAAAGTTCCACATATGTGGAACTATTTTAAGACTGGGCATGGTAAAGGAGAGCATGATGGAGCCAGAGCATGTGTCAAAACAGCCCTATGAAGAGAGAAAATTGAAATTATCTACAATATCTACTATTCGAAATGCTCAATCTATAGTCAGGTGGTGCACGTCAGTAATGGGAGAGGAATCAACTATGCGAGTAGAATCCACAAGAAAGAGACATGTGGAGAGATTTTTTTGGGAGGTGGTAGACATAGATCATTCACATGCATGGGAATGCAAGACTGTTCCTGGGACTCGTGGATTTCATTCAGTTCGAAGCTCTGATAACCCAGTATTTGAAATTTGGACCAGAAAACTATCTTGTTTTTGCCCTCCTTGTTGTGATGGTGACTGGGATGTGTGTGAATCATTGGATTGGGTTGAAGGATGGGATCGCATATCACTTCCACTTGATCAGCGTGCAATCGTTGATTTAACTCCGTTGGAAGAAGACCAATCGTCTATTTCTCTAGATTTTGATCATGTATCAGACCTTGTACAACCTGGTATGATGCATTTCCTTAACATTTTTTTGTAAAATTTACGTAGTCTTGAAACTCACATTAATGGCCTTGTATCACACGAAAAATATTTGATCATATACCTACAATCATACTATGCAGGACACATATACGCAGTGGTTGAATCAAAATATAGTGAATGGGGTGGTGATTACTGGTTGACACATTGTATAGAGGGAAAGCAAACCCTCATTATGTCCATGACTGATGATGAAAACAACCACTTCCCCATCGGGTCTATGGTTGTTAAAGGTGAATATATTACACAT
The DNA here is from genome assembly GCA_001517045.1 of Pseudotsuga menziesii. Taxonomy (NCBI): domain Eukaryota; kingdom Viridiplantae; phylum Streptophyta; class Pinopsida; order Pinales; family Pinaceae; genus Pseudotsuga; species Pseudotsuga menziesii. The sequence continues at coordinate 296,563 of LPNX010440170.1, forward strand.
GACAACAATGCAAGAAAGAAGGGTGGATATGTTTACAGGGATTACAAACCAGGTGCAAGTGTGTATCACTTTACCAACTTAATCATTGGTACAAACCTCCAGGTACGAACAATGCCTAGTCGGAATTCATCGAAGGTACGCCACTTCTTACCGGATACAGAGAACAAGAGACTAATGGAAACCATCATTATAAGAGATGGTTCGGAGGGCTTGGTTGTATGATAATAGGTGGGATCTAGCATGATGAGGTATGTATCATAATTTAAATTTCCCCATGTATGTTTCTTATGAATATGTCAATTTTGTGTTCTTGATATGCAAAATTTTCCATAATGTCGTTTATAAATATGCCAAAAATTTCTCTTGTATGTCAAGATAATGAACATGCCAAATTTACATATGATCAATAAACCCTATAAATCATATGAACATGCCAAGATCTCATTCACATGATATACATAACATTAGAATACATACATGTACCTCTGTAGGTCATACCTATCAAAGTTCTTTGTAGGCTCTCTTACAGGACTAAAACCCTATTTTTTCAAATAGGTAATATTGTCAATGTTTTCAGCCGATATATACAACTAGGATGATGGAAACAAGATGCCGAAACGATAAACTTATGTTTTAAGGCTTGTATAATTTCCTTGACAACTCACCTCTACTTAAAAGATATAAAAGATAATAAGAGATTTGGGCCAAAGCTGGACAATGCATTTCATGCCAACGAAGGCCAAACTTGGAAAACCCTATCCCTAACTAGGCTTTATTGTTTAACATGCATGGCCCATAACCATAACCCTACCTAGGAAACCCTAATCCTAACTCTAATCTTATCTTACTGTCACAACTCAATTCAGAATCAATCTAATATCCAACTCAACTTTTTCAAATCCGGTGGACTTATGCTTCAAATCATGTTGATTCACGAAGTTGACTTTAGTGTGCATGTACTGAGATCATTGAAACCTTTAAATATAATAGTTTTTTCATATGTTATTTATGTAATTAAAATAAACATTTCAAGAAATATTAATATAAGATGTTATTGCTTAGGAAATCATACTTATAGATGAAGCATTTTTTTCACTTGTTAAGAGTTTTTGTTCAAATACTCAGCCTTCATTCTTTAGATTTCATTTTTTATTCCAAAAATCAATTCAAACTTTTTTCACTATTCTATCATGATGGCATTTGATTTTTATTATGGACAAAATTATATATATACCATAAATACTATGGTTCATTGATGCCATGATGTCTTGTATCATTTACAAAATATCTTGCAATGCTTGCAGTTGCATAATGAAAAGACTTAACATCAAAAACAATACTAGACTATTGATACACATGATATATATTTCATATGAAAATGCATTGCGCATAGTCCTTAGTTTAATTATGGTCATTATTCATGTTTGTATATCGAAAATATTAATGTGTTTCAATCAAGTAAACACTTTTACACCATACATTTGAAATCCCACTTGGCATTTGTGTTTGCAAGTAAATGATACCTAGTACGTTGTTATGATGCAAGTGCAAAGTAACATCAAAATGTGATATACCTTGGGTATTTATTAGTTGGTTTCAATGCAATACATTGTATTGTGGTTTAAATTTGGTGATTTACATCCCATATTGCCTCCTAACAAAGCTTTTCCTATAGACATATGATTATGATTGGAATGTTTTTTGGATTTTCAAGAATGGGAGTGAATGTCATGCAATATTGAATTATAATGATGGAAACATAATTGGGATTTGAAGTTTTTACTAACCAATCAAACGCTTGGCACTTGGCCCCTCATATGGCCTACCTTGCTCCCACATTTAATATTACATGAACCTAATTTATTTGATGTGATCCGTTGATTTGGATCATTTTGGTTTTCTAAAAAGGCTAGAGTTCAATGTAAGCAATTTCTTATTGTAATTACATCCTAAATTATAATATGTAATAATCAGTTCTATGCACTTTTCAAGCGTTCCCACATAACAAATGCCTAAACATGCTTGCACGACCCACCAGAAGCCCTTTTTTATGCATGGTTTCCATTCTATGCCCTGGGTAGGGATTCGACAGGTGTCCCTGAAAGCTTGTAGGAGGTGGGATTCAACGTGCCACATAATCATGACCGTTGCTCGGATCGACGAACCGTCAGATCCGTTGGATTCAGGACATCAGGATAGTGCTAGGGTGGCCCTCTAATCTTGTTCCATGGAGAAGAGACCATTATTTTGGTCAGTTTTGGAAACTAGGGTTTTGCTCAGTAAGTGAATGTGAAATTTTTGCACATGGGGGTCAAATTCGCATATTGCTCGACCGTGAAGGCGTGGCTAGCGTTCCCGCATAACACATGCCTAAACATTCTTGCACTACCCACCGAAAGCCCTTTTTTATGCACGGTTTCCATTCTATGCCCCAGGTAGGGATTCAATAGGTGTCCCTGAAAGCCTGTAGGAGGTGGGATTCAACGTGCCACATAATAATGACCGTTGCTCGGATCGACGAACCGTCAGCTCTGTTGGATTCAGGACATCGGGATAGTGCTAGGGTGGCCCTCTAATCTAGTTCCATGGAGAAGAGACCATTATTTTGGTCAATTTTGGAAACTAGGGTTTTGCTTAGTAAGTGAATGTGAAATTTTTGCACATGGGGGTCAAATTCGCATATTGCTAGACCGTGAAGGTGTGGCTAGCGTTCCCACATAACACATGCCTAAACACGCTTGCAAAACCCACCAGAAGCCCTTTTTTATACACGGTTTCCATTCTATGCCCCGTTTAGGGATTCAACAGGTGTCCCTGAAAGCCTGTAGGAGGTGGGATTCAACGTGCCATAGAATCATGACCGTTGCTCGGATCGATGAACCATCAGCTCCGTTGGATTCAAGACATCGGGATAGTGCTAGGGTGGTCCTCTAATCTGGTTCCATGGAGAAGAGACTATTATTTTGGTCAATTTTGGAAACTAGGGTTTTGCTCAGTAAGTGAATGTGAAATTTTTGCACATGGGGGTCAAATTCACATATTGCTCAACCGTGAAGGTGTGGCTAGTGTTCCCACATAACACATGCCTAAAAACGCTTGTACGACCCATCGGAAGCCCTTTTTTATACACGATTTCCATTCTATGCCCCGGGTAGGGATTCAACAGGTGTCCCTGAAAGCCTGTAGGAGGTGGGATTCAACGTGCCACATAATCATGACCGTTGCTCAGATCGACGAACCGTCAGCTCCGTTGGATTCAGGACATCGGGATAGTGCTAGGGTGGCCCTCTAATCTAGTTCCATAGAGAAGAGACCATTATTTTGGTCAATTTTGGAAACTAGGGTCTTACTTAGTAAGTGAATGTGAAATTTTTGCACATATGGGTCAAATTCGCATATTACTCGACTGTGAACATGTGGCTAGTGTTCCAACATAATACATGCCTAAACAAGCTTGCAAGAACCACTACAAGTCCTTTTTGATGCACAGTTTCCATTCTATGCCCTGAGTAGGGATTCAACAGGTGTCCCTAAAAGTTTGGAGGAGGTGGGATTCAACGTGCCATAGAATCATGACCGTTGCTCAGATCGAAAAAACGTCAGCTCTGTTGGATTTCAGACATCGATATAATGCTAGGGTGGCCCTATAATCTGCTTCCATGGAGAAGACACTATTATTTTGGTCAATTTTGGAAACTAGGGTTTTGCTCAGTAAGTGAATGTGAAATTTTTGCACATGGGGGTCAAATTCGCATATTGCTCGACCGTGAAGGTGTGGCTAGCGTTCCCACATAACACATGCCTAAACATGCTTTCACGACCCATCGGAATCCCTTTTTTATAAACGGTTTCCATTCTATGCCCTGGGTAGGGATTCAACAGGTGTCCCTGAAAGCCTGTAGGAGGTGGGATTCAACGTGCCACAGAATCATGACCATTGCTCGGATCGAATAACCGTCAACTTCGTTGAATTTAGGACAACGGGATAGTGCTAGGGTGGCCCTCTAATCTGGTTCCATGGATAAGAGACCATTATTTTGGTCAATTTTGGAAACTAGGGTTTTGCTCAGTAAGTGAATGTGAAATTTTTGCACATGGGGGTCAAATTCGCATATTACTCGACCGTGAAGGTGTGGCTAGTGTTCCCACATAACACATGCCTAAAAATTCTTGCACTACCCATCGAAAGCCCTTTTTTATGCACGGTTTCCATTCTATGCCCCAGGTAGGGATTCAATAGGTGTCCCTAAAATCCTGTAGGAGGTGGGATTCAACGTGCCACAGAATCATGACCGTTGCTCGGATCGATGAACCGTCAGCTCTGTTGGATTCAGGACATCGGGATAGTGCTAGGGTGTCCCTCTAATCTAGTTCCATGGAGAAGAGATCATTATTTTGGTCAATTTTGGAAACTAGGGTTTTGCTTAGTAAGTGAATGTGAAATTTTTGCACATGGGGGTCAAATTCGCATATTGCTAGACCGTGAAGGTGTGGCTAGCGTTCCCACATAACACATGCCTAAACACGCTTGCACAACCCACAAGAAGCCCTTTTTTATACACGGTTTCCATTCTATGCCCCGTGTAGGGATTCAACAGGTGTCCCTGAAAGCCTGTAGGAGGTGGGATTCAACGTGCCATAGAATCATGACCGTTGCTCGGATCGACGAATCATCAGCTCCGTTGGATTCAAGACATTAGGATAGTGCTAGGGTGGTCCTCTAATCTGGTTCCATGGAGAAGAGACTATTATTTTGGTCAATTTTGGAAACTAGGGTTTTGCTCAGTAAGTGAATGTGAAATTTTTGCACATGGGGGTCAAATTCACATATTGCTCAACCGTGAAGGTGTGGCTAGTGTTCCCACATAACACATGCCTAAACACACTTGTACGACCCATCGGAAGCCCTTTTTTATACATGATTTCCATTCTATGCCCCGGGTAGGGATTCAACAGGTGTCCCTGAAAGCCTGTAGGAGGTGGGATTCAACGTGCCACATAATCATGATTGTTGCTCGAATCGACGAACCGTCAGCTCCGTTGGATTCAGGACATCGGGATAGTGCTAGGGTGGCCCTCTAATCTAGTTCCATGAAGAAGAGACCATTATTTTGGTCAATTTTGGAAACTAGGGTCTTACTTAGTAAGTGAATGTGAAATTTTTGCACATAGGGGTCAAATTCGCATATTACTCGACTGTGAACATGTGGCTAGTGTTCCAACATAATACATGCCTAAAACATCTTGCAAGAACCACCAGAAGTCCTTTTTGATGCACAGTTTCCATTCTATGCCCTGGGTAGGGATTCAACAGGTGTCCCTAAAAGTTTGGAGGAGGTGGGATTCAACGTGCCATAGAATCATGACCGTTGCTCAGATCGAAAAAACGTCAGCTCCGTTGGATTTCAGACATCGAGATAATGCTAGGGTGGCCCTATAATCTGCTTCCATGGAGAAGAGACTATTATTTTGGTCAATTTTGGAAACTAGGGTTTTGCTCAGTAAGTGAATGTGAAATTTTTGCACATGGGGGTCAAATTCACATATTGCTCGACCGTGAAGGTGTGGCTAGCATTCCCACATAACACATGCCTAAACACGCTTGCACGACCCACCGGAAGCCCTTTTTTATACACGGTTTCCATTCTATGCCCTGGGTAGGGATTCAACAGGTGTCCCTGAAAGCCTGTAGGAGGTGGGATTCAACGTGCCACATAATCATGACCATTGCTCGGATCGACGAACCGTCAACTTCGTTGAATTTAGGACAACGGGATAGTGCTAGGGTGGCCCTCTAATCTGGTTCCATGGAGAAGAGACCATTATTTTGGTCAATTTTGGAAACTAGGGTTTTGCTTAGTAAGTGAATGTGAAATTTTTGCACATAGGGGTCAAATTCGTATATTACTCGACTGTGAAGGTGTGGCTAGCGTTCCCACATAATACATGCCTAAACAAGCTTGCACGAACCACCGAAAGTCCTTTTTGATGCACGGTTTCCATTCTATGCCCCGGGTAGGGATTCAACAGGTGTCCCTAAAAGTCTGGAGGAGGTGAAATTCAACGTGCCATAGAATCATGACCGTTGCTCGAATCGACAAACAGCTAGCTTCGTTGGATTTTAGATAGCGAGATAGTGCTAGGGTGGCTCTCTAATCTTCTTCCATGGAGAAGAGACCATTATTTTGGTCAATTTTGGAAACTAGGGTTTTGCTAAGTAAGTGAATGTTCAATTTCTGCACATATGGGTCGGATTTGCAAATTCCTTGACCGTGAATGTGTGGCTAGCATTCCCACATGGAACCTGCCTAAACACGCTTGCACGACCCACTGAAAGCCCTTTTTGATGCACGGTTTCCACTCTATGCCCTGGTTAGGGATTCAACGGGTGTCCCTAAAAGCCTGTGGGAGGTGGGATTCAATGTTCCATAGATTGATGACCATTGCTCGGATCAATGAACCGTCAGCTCCATTGGATTCAGTACATCGCGATAGTGCTAGAGTGGCCCTCTACTCTAGGTCCATGGACAAGGGATCATTTTTTTTTGTCAATTTTGGAAACTAGGGTTTTGCTCAGTAAGTGAATGTGAAATTTTTGCACATAAAGGTCAGCTTGAAGGCGATTATAGATCTTCCCCTCATATAAGAGATGTGAGCGTTTGTATGATGAAATGTAGGAGGAGACAATGCCATTAAGTTAGTAACCATGTAATGGAACATGTTTATGTTTAGAAATAAGTGGCCATTCTATTATGCCATTATTACAAAATATATATATCTTCACGCTACGAATGCTTCGAAAATGCCATGTACATTAATCACACATAACTTTCATCTCTTTCAAAGTTGTTACTCGAGGCCATTCATCAAATGCCATGTACATTAACAAAATGATAAAATAATGTGCAGGATATAGTCATAATCGTTATTTTGAATCAACCTTATAATACTCAGATAATTTTAGGTTTGATGTGTATCCCATGTATTCGTTAAATCAAAGACATCATGCCAAAAAATAATTTTATTTATGTAGACCACACTGGTGCATCATTTAAGTGTGTCAACTTCGTGCATCCTTTAAACGTTTGTTAGGTTGTTATGTGGGTAAGGTGCTTTTATATTCCACCAAGTTGGATCAGTTGCTTAGCTGTGTTGGGTGCTTAAATGTGTATTAGACCTATGTTCCATCTTTTTGAATACAATTTGACATTGTTAATATAACATTGTATATGCAATTGGATCGTGGTAAAAAACAATTAAAATGTACATTTTTGTCATTACGTAATTTATTGTAATTGTGCATTGTTCTTAAATTTATAACTGATATCTCCATACAATCGTAAAATCTATAAAAAATTGGGAACATTACACATAGAAACATTCTTCGCCACACATGTATAACCACACTTAAAAGACTGAACCATGAATATCTCAAGAGCCTTGATATGAAATGTTTTTTATACCATGAAAGTTATAATACAAAAATATAAGGCCTAGATCTATGGCTTGTCAATGTACATGTATCAAAAACATATTTGATGTACATGTGCAAACAAAAGTACATCTGTCCTAGACCGCGCCCCTATACTCTAACTCCGGATTGTACATAAAAATACATATTTGTCCTGGACTAACATATCAAAATTCTAACTTTCTCTTGTTTTTCCCAGACCCTGATGCTCTTCGGCTCTGTCTACGACCACTGTGCATCTCTGGCGACTGCAAATCAATGACAATATTTCTTGATCAGGTAATTGAACTAGTACTGTCCATCAACAACAAAGTTTGAAAATTTAAAATATGACTCAATTGTAAATAAAACAAAGACTCACTACATCCATCGGGGGTATAGGTGCCTATGGTGTTGATGGTGTAGGTGCCTCTGCTGTGGTCGTCCTTGCAGCGAGCCTCATTTCCATGCTTCTCTACGAATAAAAAAAATTATGTCAATTATCTCAAGAATTATCAACATGTACATGAATGAGAAAGTACTAATCAATTATGTAAAAAATGAACATCTCACCGAAAATACCATTTCTAGGAGATGAGGCTGGTGCTCTTCAGTAGTAAGAGGAGTCGTAGGTTGAACATTAACCTCAGTTGCGTGCACTAATGGACTAGGGTGTGGCTGCATTCACCAAATGATTAAATAGTTAGACATTGTTCATGTCCAGAAACAATACAAATGAAATGTACAATTACAAATATTCAAGTAGATGTACCTCACTATGACTTATCCCTATTGTAGATGCGGCATTGACAGCGGCATCAACAATCCCACTAAGGTCTGGCACAGATGACTCTACATCCTGATGCTGTAAACATGCAAAAATAACATTAAGGAAAACCACTTGTGAAGTGAATACATAGCTAACCAACAACTGCCATTGGAAGTGTGTACATTACCATGGGATGAGTAGGTTGATCCTCATGCACACCCGCTCTGTTCAAGGAAGAGGGACCTCGTCTGGTGTAAACAACCCCCTTATCTATGTTTGGACTACGGGGAGATCCAAACCAAAGAGGCGGTGCAGGGATATGCGATGACATCTGCATTCATAAAGTGTTACCATAGTTAGACATGGATTTGAATGGATGGAATAATATGTACTGAAAAAATAACATGTTGTAATATACTTNGCTTAAATATTACCTCAATTGTGGTTCTATGGGCCTCGGGTACAACCACACTGGGTGCAGTACCACCCCCGTGAGAGGCATCAATCTCCTGCAAGAGTAAATATTGCATATATATTACGAATCTTTTAATATGTTAGATATAGTATGGAACAATTAAAAATTGAACAATAACAGAGTTTTAAAACAATGTCCTTACCTGACCACCGGTCATTGTAGTGGTACCATGTCTTGGTCTAGGACCATAACAGGGTCCCCCACACAATGTGCAGACGTGTGGCTCGCTCTAAGGCACATGGGATGTCGGTCTATCCCCACCAATAGCTGTCCCTCCACCACCAGAAGCTGGTGGTTGTACACCAACAAAGGAAGAGGGCGCTCTCTGGTCAATAGTGGTCATGTGTTGAGAGACCATCTCAGCTAGAGTAAAAATTGCATCCTGTGTCTAGGCAACCATGTCATGTGCAGGAGGGATGTCTACCCTCGGTAGCTGGGCATGGGGTGCAAGTATCTGTGGATTGGCATCTCTATGCCTAGCATGGGGTCGGTGTTGGGGAATTCCCCTACCAACTCACTGGAAGCCCAACATGTCAAAATAGTTGATATGTTTCCCCATCACAAACTCTGCATACAATTTTCGGAGGAAGTACATCTGTACTTCCCTATTGTTGTGAGGGGGAATGTCAAAAACCATGTACCACCTATCCATCCAGTTGTCTTTGATGGGTGGAAAAGTGCACCACTCAATAGAAATATGTGGCTTGCTAATCTCCGGGATGTCATCCGTCCCAAGCAGTCTAAACAATGAATATATGGCTTGTTTTGTTATTTTCAGCTTTTTTACCTCATTGTAACTCAACCCATCAGCATATTGTTGCCTTTTCCTCTCCCTATAAGATGCGATGCTATACAACGCATCATTCGATCTTGCGATCGTATCAACAATAGATAACAATGAATCTGACAGGGAGTGGCGGAGCTCATCTCCACCCCTCCAAGCCGAACCAATCTCTCTCAAATGGCCAATGAACCTCAGTATCTCCGCATTGTTATGATCCATAGTAGCGACTGCAATCATAAATACAAATAAAATATCATTAGAAATATAAACACATGATATAATGACATATCTAAGAACTGAAAACTGTATAACTATTGACATATAAACTAAATCTATCATGTAAATTTAAAAATTGATCTTGAATTTTACAGTAAAGAATAGGCGGCATAATGTGCTGTTGATGAATAAAATACCAGTATAGGCAACGATTTTGTTAGATATGTAATTATTTGTTGTAGTGTGATGTTTTTTGGACTCCAAAGGCTATTTAGCAGAACTTTATGGATTTTATGGTTGCAAGGGTTCCACTGGATTAAATATCATGTATGATCTAGTATGTGATTGGCATGTTTAATCAAATACATCAACCTACCTATGTATCTTCACGTTCATAGAGTCTATTGTTGAACTTTGTTGTCTTGACCTTAACCAAAAAGTACCCTTCGTTGAAGACGAAATATTTGTTAAAAGCACGGGAAGCTGAACTATACCTTATTTTGACACTTGGATTGGGAAGTATGATCTAGTATGTGATTGGCATGTTTAATCAAATACATCAACCTACCTATGTATCTTCACGTTCATAGAGTCTATTGTTGAACTTTGTTGTCTTGACC